>PVJC01000121.1:0-165663 GCA_004026665.1 Murina feae | reverse complement strand
TTTTCTGACACTTACCCCCAAAGGAGCCCAGGCTGGCACATAGGTCCTCTGACCTTCTGGGGGCTGCACTTTCTCCCTCAACTTCTCCACCTCTGCCTCTCTTGGCTCCTGGTTCTTACTTCTTTCCTTTAAAAAATAATTCTTTCCTGACTTCACTTCACACCTGTTTCTCTTCCCCATTTCATCCAAATCTCCCAAAGCGTGGTCTGCACCTGCTTTTCTATTTCCTGGTCACCCCTTTCCCTCCTAACCCTCTGCTTCTGTCCCTGCCCCACACTCCACGGGCATTCTACTGCCCTCATGTGGCCAATCCCTGTACATCTGGTCCTGGAGGGCCGGGTCTTCCTTCCCTCCATCTGGCACTCATCCCTGGACCTTTGTGCCTCCCCGGAATCTAGGCTGGGCCTTTGCTCTGATTCTGCTCCCTTTGCCTGTGCTGTTGCCTCTATGCTCAAGTCCTCACACCCAGACCCCTGCTTGTGCTTCCAACGTGTCCTCCTCTCCTCTCTTTCTCTTTGGGAAGCACCCCATTAACCCAGTCACCCTCTCCTCCTCCTCATGTAGTCTCCTCACATGTCATACCATGCCCCCTCTTCAGTATTCCTGGGGTCCTTGCTCTTTCTGCATTCCCATCACTGTCACCCCCTGAGCCAACTGGCTATGGGTCACTTGGTCCCTAGTGTTCTCCCATCCACTACCACCTCTTGCCATGCTCAAGTTTAACGCACAAACTTGGTGTGCCACTCGCTCCCTGCTCAAGCCCACGTGGGATCAAATCCCAGCCTTTGTTTGGACAGAGCAGGTGGGCTGCCAGGTGCTGGCTCCCACATGGTCTCAGGTGCTCTCCTTGTCTTCTCTGCTCCTGCTGAAGCTCCTCCAACCAGGAACTGTAGGTTAGTCACCACAGGAACCCCCCATACCTCTTGTCTCTTCCCAGGTGGTGCCCTCCTGACCTCTGACCCCCTCCAATGATGTTCCTACTCTTCCTTTAAGATTGGGCCAGGGGACTCTTTCTTGGGGATGCTTTTTTAGACATGTCTGTATTCTCCCACCCCCATGTGCTCTTTCCAGTTTCCCTAGCTTATTGGGCTTCTCTCTGTGATACTGTAAGTGGGTGTTTCAATGGTTTTCCCATCTCCCCATGCTGTGTGTTTCTGTAGGGCAGGCTGTGTGTTCCCAAGGCGTAGCAGAGCTCCCAGCACATACCAGCTGCTCAACCAATGTTTAATAAAAAAAAGAAAAGGTGAACCATAATGGCCAATGGTCCCTGGCCACTCAGTATGGGCCAGGCACCCTATCTGACCTCTTTATAAAGCAAATCATTTAAACCCACAACAACCTTATGGGCACCACGATTGTCCTCAATTTACATATAGGGATATTGAGGCACAATGTGGCTCCAAGGTTGAGGAGCTGGATTCAAGCCCAGCTCTGGGGGCTGGCCCACTACGCTTCCAGGGAGCTCTGCCCACACTCATCACTGACTTCCTTTCCACTTGGAGTGCCAGTGCCTGGTCACCGTCTCCACACGGCCCAGGCATTGCCCAGGTCAGGCCCACTTCCACTTCTGCATGAACCACGCTCAGCCCGCCCAGAACCTGGCCCCGCAGCGAACAAGCTCTCACATGTGCTAGTCATAGAGCTCATGAAGGTCTCAGCTTAACAAAGAGAGCTGGGGACATATGGGCCATTAAGTAATACCTCTGTTGGCCATGCCTTTGGAAATGTCATCTTTGTGTGGGGGATATGGTACTTGACTCAAAAGGAAAAGGAAACATAAGTTTTAATAACTTTCACTTAGTTGGTGTAATCACCGTTCACATAATGCTGCCACTTATTTTATCTTATTGGATCTTCCCTGCTTTCCTATGAAGTGTTCAGGACAGGTTAGCCTCATTTTATTGGAGACAACTGAACGTCAGCAACAAGGAACCTGCTCATGGCCCCACAGTTCATTGGGACCCAGGTTTGCTTGTTCTAAACTTGTACTCATCCCTCACTTGATGTAAACATCCAAACACTATCTGGCCAACAAGCTGGCCCCAATACAACGCCATTCAGCTGGTGGGTGGCAGGAACTCTCTAATTACGTGTCAGCACCTTCCAGGGTTCGGTTCCCACACTGTGCTGCTGGACAGCACTGACCCAGAGGAGTTTCCCATTGTGCTCTTCTATTACCAGGGCAACTACATTTTCTCTTTTAGAAACATACATGTGATTATGGAGCTGTGTCCTCCACATTCTTATATTGAAGTCCTGATCCCTAATAGCTCAGAATGTGACGAAGCACGCGAACACACGCATACATTTTAAGACTGTTTAATTCTGTGACTATTTGTTGATGCTCAGTTCTTCGATAGGCATAGCCTTATCAACAGTGCTAAGTTTCCCAAAACACTGGCTTCATAGCTCTCACCGAAGTCACCCTTTGAGGAGGCTGTGCACCAAACAGCTTACTAAGGAGACAAAGATTCTGGACAACCACCAGGATGTCCACCTTGGCCACTCACTCCTGAGGGCGCTGAGAAAGCAAGTTGACTTGATGGCTTCAGTTTCCTCATCTGCAAAGTGAGCATGTTGAGTCGTAGGACTCAAGTTCCCTTCCAACTCAAAATGCCATCATCTCCTGATGGAAGAGCAAGGAAAGTTTCCAGCTTAGTGATGCTATGAGATATTCATGTTTCAGGTGGGGAGGATCTTTCTTTCTTTCTTTCTTTCTTTCTTTCTTTCTTTCTTTCTTTCTTTCTTTCTTTCTTTCTTTCTTTCGTTCTTGCTTTCTTGCTTTCTTGCTTTCTTGCTTTCTTGCTTTCTTGCTTTCTTGCTTGCTTTCTTTTTCTTTTTATTTCTCTCTTCCTTTCATTGGTTGCCTCCTGCACTTGCCCTGACTGGAATGGGGATTGAACCTGCAATCCAGGAATCAAAACCTGCGACCCTTCAGTGTGTGAGCTGATGCTCTAACCACTGCTCAGTGCCCAGGGCCCCACCAGTCTCTTTCTACTGAAAGGATTAAATACAAAAGGCCTTTTGGTTCCTTTGCAGGACTGGAGCTGGAGGCTCAACGTGCAGCTTGCTCAAAGCGATCTAAAAGAGCTGGAACTGCCAGCTCACAGAAGAGGCAGCAGGAGTTTCACAAGGACTTCTGCGAGTACCTTTGAAACTTTCTGCTATTCAAGTCTGTTAGAGCTTGCTTCTGAAGTCTGATACCTTTCAACTCTGGTATCTCAATTTTCCCTGCTGCCTTGGCAGCTGAACCTGGAGGAGCTTTGCAGGACAGTGGTACTTGTTAGTGAAGCCACAGGACAGGTGGCTCTTGGGATAGGAGCCTGAGAATATGCAGGGGCGAGGCTTGGAGGGGAATGAGGTTCAAGGATGGGGAGAGCAGGGGGGGGTTGTTGGGGGGGAGGTGGGCCCTCTGCAGGCTTAGTCCCTGAGAGGGGGCCCTCTGATTCGAAGGAGAGAGCCAGAAAAGCACATCTCTGGAGACAGACACCAGGAAGAGAGACCCAAGGAGGAGTGAGATGAGTGGTGAGAACATGTCACTTGGTTCTGTGGCACTTCGGAAACTGTGAGTGAGGAACTGTTATCCTGCGCCTTTCAGGGATGACTTGTGAACACGTGGCCACGAGGAGCACCGGCCAAGCACAGCTGCCGCTGAAGGTCGAGGAAGGCAGGGGATTTTGATCTCGAGGTAATTGTGGCCCTAGAAGCCTCGCCAAGAAGCTTCATGGAGTCTACGGGCTCTTGGAAATTGCATGCAGATGTGTGGTCACTTCTGCAGGGAGAAGGGCCACAGCTTTCATTAGATTCTTAAATATGTCTGCTCCTTAGAACGTTACTCTGATTTGGGGGTGAAATATGGTGAGTGTTAAGTGTGTTTCAGTGGGAGGACTGCCATGAAGTTGTGGCAGGGATGGTGGACCCGGGGAAAGAAGATCAGCATGAAAATGATTTGGAGTTTGCTCAGCACCGTGGAGGGAGAGTGAGTGGGCCCGGGGTTGACGCCAACTCTTGGCACAGCAGCCTTCCCCAAGGAGGAGGCGCTTTGGAAACAACGGCACTGCGCCCCTTGTGGATGCGGCAGGCACCCTACACATCTGATCCCAGTCAGTCCAAACCCTTGGCCCACACTCACAGTTCTCTGCCAGCCATTTGGAGGGTTTCTGCCTCCTGGTCGTTGGCCCAGCTTTGTTCCTATTTTGTGGCCAGTGAACAGCCCTTGGTGCTCAGTGGGTGAGTCTTCTAGGAGGGAGGTCCCTGGGCGATGCCAGGGACTGGGCTCTGGCCTAATCCATGTCCTATTACACTCAGTAAGTGGTCTTTCTGAGTCATAAATAGGTTTCACTTAAGAGCAGGTTAGGAGAATTGGTTCCCATATCCTGTCACTGTGAGTGCCCCTGGGATATGAATTCTGGGGTCAGCTGGCCATGCTGGGTCTCCTTTAGCTAAAACATACATAATTGAGAAATAAGTCTACAATTGTATTGAGAGCAGTTACTGTTAGATTCTAAGAAGAGCTAATTCACACTGAGTTGCAAATCATCACTAACTAGACATCCTGAGCCCTGTCAGGCAACAGCAAGAAGTGATGTTGGGGGTAGTTGGGAGTGGGAAGGAGTGGCAGGAAGGGGAACAGCCGGGGGAAATAGTCCCTTCCTAATTCCCACTCTTATGTCTCTAGAACATTATTATTAACACGTATTTACTGATAACCTACAGGACATGAAATACTTTTGAGTACTTCATGCTTTAACTCATTTGTTCACCCACCCATCCAAGCAACCACCCATTGGGTACTGAGAAGTCCAATTAGAATGATGATGAAGATGAGAGTGGACATTGAATCTGTGTTTACTATGTGCTGGGCATGGTTACGAGGGCTTTTCTCCTTCAGTATTCACAACAACACATGGAGGAAGGTACTGTGATATCCACACTTCACAAATGAGGAAACTAAGGCACAGAGATATTAATGGAGGCACCTAAGGTGCCCAAGTAGGCAGCAATGGGAGAAAGAATGGGAACTGTGGGCAGGTGTCAGACTTGGCATCTGGGTGTCAGAGAGTCACTGAAGGGCATTGGATAAGGACCCTAGATTTTATGGACAAATAATGACAGTTTTGTTTTTTAAGCCTTTCTGAAGATCATTAAGTGTGACGCCTCTCCTACCTTTGATGAATGTATTTGTGGATTGAAAGGCTGACTGAGATAGAGTGGCTACAGCTATAACTACGCTTTCCTCATTAGAAGGGGCAAGGGGAGTGGAAGTTTTCAGGCACCAGAAATTAGCAGGTGATACATCTGCCTCATGAGTGTGGTTCCATGCTTTGCTAAAGCAAAGAGGCCTTGCCTGGTTGATTTTTATCATCTGACATTTGATTAAACTTTTAAAAAATTTATTTTAATATTTTGAATCCATACTCTTGCACAAAATAGGCTAATTCTGAGTGAGATGGTTGCTAAGAGACTATTCATAGAGGTATACAATTTCAGAGCTGGAAGGGACCTGGGATATTGGGTCCAATGCCTTCGTTTAAGTGATGAGGACATACGAATATGGCTTGTTCAAGGTCAGACAGCAAGAATTCAATGTACATAGGGATAAGCCAGGTCTTTTGTGTAGGGCCTACGGCCAAATAACACAAGAGCAGGAAAATTGTTCTTTTCTAACGTTGAGATTTGTCATCAACCCCAAATCCATCAGTTACAAATGACAGAAAACTTAAGTGATTAAGAAAAAATAGAGAATATAGCATTTTCTCATACAAGTGAAAAGTCCATGGCATTGGTTTTAGGACATGGGACTCAAACGACATAATCAGGACTCAATCCATCTCTTTCGCTTTTCTCTTTCCATGTTCACTTCAATTTTAGGCAGGTTGTTTTCATAAACCACCAAAATGGCCTCAGCAGCTTAAAGATGGCTTATATTTTTATAGCCTTAGCAGATAAAGAACACCCTTCCCCACTTCCCACCACCACCAGTTCCTTCTCATTCATTTAGATTAGCTAGGTTGGGATCACTTGCCCACACAGCAGGGGAATACAGTGCTCTCATTGGCTAGATCCCCTTGGATCTGCAGTAGGGTCAAACCTACCACCAACCACATTGCCTCAGGACAAAATGGAGTGCTGTTAACAGCCCCAGGAGAAATGGATTCGAGGCAGGCATAACAGCAGATGTGCACAACAAGGGTTCAGGAGAGCCATTGCTGTGAGACATTTTTCATTCTCATGGAAGGCAATGTAGAGTTGACTGAGGCTGTGAGAAGGGGTGAAGAACATCTTTTGGATGGAGAGAAAAGTAAAAAGAGCTCTCTCTCATGTATCAAGGGATAGAAGGGAGCCCCTGGTAGATGATACACGCTATCTCTAAGGCTTAGGTTCAAAGTTGCTCAGAGACCCTAGAAGTGTGCCCACATCTTAGGAACACGAGCTCATACATTGGCTTATGAACAAGGAAAGCTGATTGCATGTCCCCTCAGTGCCTTCTCCCACCTGGGCTCACTGTCTGTCCCTGCTTCCACTCTCCTCCTTCCCTAAATATGGAGGGTCAAGCTGCTCTGGGCTGACTGTATGGTTCCAGATACAGAGAAATCTCTCTCCATTTTAACCTCCCTTCACCCTCCAGGGGCTGGGGCCCAAGTCAAGTCCTCCTTTTCACCTTTTCCCATAATTCCTCCATCAAACAGTTTCATGTGGGCAAATGCCTTTATAGCTTAAGCACAGAGTCCTTCAGTAATCCTTTACCTTCTTCCACAATCTCTTTCAACTTTTCCCTCATCTCAAGGGAGTCTCTTTCTTTCCATTCATCTCTGAACCTATTTCCTCCAGCACAAGGATGCTTTCCTGCTGCAAATAATTGGAAACTCAGTCTTAATTCAACAAAGGAATTTATCATCCTGCAAAACAGGAAGTCCAGAAGCAGGGCTGAGGTGGCACAGCGCAGGAAAGCCCAGGCTTGGTTTCCCTAGGATCTCTAGCCCTGCTTTCGTCTGTGCTCCTCTGTTATCAGCGGGCCTCACTCGTGTTGGCAAGATGGCTACCAGCTGCACCTGAGACAACATGCTCTGTGTTCATATTCAGCAAGAGAGCAAGGAAACCTCTCTTCCAGCCACAGGATGAAAGAACATTCTCTCAGTCCAACTGGACCTACGTAGATCTCATTTCCTTCCCTGAGCCAATGACAGTTGCCAGAGAAATGCCAGGTGCCGATTGGATTTCTGAACAATCACTGGCAAGAGACATGCTTATCATGCTGGCTCCACCAATCAGGACCCTCGCTGGAGATAAGGTTGGTCTAGGAGCCTTGGGGTCCTGTGGCTTGAGTGGAGGAGAGAAGAAAGATTGTATGCTAGTTAGACATTGCGTTGCCAGTGAAAATAAGATTCTTCCACGGAGAGCAAAGCATTTCTAGGACTCACACATAGGAGGATGTGAGCAATAGTGATGAGATTTATTGGAGTGAAAACGAAGGACTGCCCCCAGGTGCCCACCGTTTCATCCACAAACAGGTGGCTCGGCTCGTCTTGTTGTGGAAGAAATCCAGCCTCTGAGGCCACAGGCCCACACTGGCCCTGTCAGGCCCAGGAGGGCCAGGACCCAGAGACGCAGAACTTCTGTGTCTCGTTTCCCCATGTGTATGGCTCTGCACTTGGCTCACACTTGGACCCATGCTTGGGCTCATGAGGCTCTCAGACCCTCAAGGCTGCTATGGAGAGAGAGAGACAGCGAATGAATGAGCCCTGGGCCTTGGTTAAGCTTTGATTATATCTCCTTGGGTTTGAGATCGGGTAGCCTTTCTTTCAAACTAACCAATCTTCTTTCTAATTCTTCACAAGGTGTGCTGGGCCCTCCCCCCAATTCCATTCCTTTCCTAGGTCTTCCAGGGTTTTTTGCCCTTATCCTATTCAGTCTTTTCCCCAGATTTTCCCAGCCTAGACTCCTCTCCTTTATGAAGCCACTGTAACTCCTACTGCACAGGCCTCAAAGCTCTGCTTTGCCATCTGGCTTCTACTGCATTTGTGCTGACCTCACCCTGCACCATCTTGGTTTCTTCTGTGCATGTGCTCAGCAAAGAAATTCACCCTACTGTTTATTCCCCCGCCTCCTGTAAACCAGGCTCCCGGCCAGTGGTTCCTGGGGAGATTGGAAAGCCAGTGCTTCCTGCTTGCTCAGAGATTAAGTCCCTCTGGAGGATGCATTTGTCCCCTGGGGAGTCGGTGGAGCTGCCCCTCTCTAGTTGATAAGGCTGAACGGCTGATTCCATTTACTTCCTTCCGTTGTTAATAACTAACTAGCTGCCTACTATAACAATTGCACGGTGCTTAATTGGGCTGTCCATGTTTAACGTGTTCTGATCTACATTTATTTTCATTCAAAGACACAGTATTATTGACATATTATGGTTTCAATAGACCTTTATGGATTTAAAATGATAGTCTAAATACCATGTCTAAAATGGTTTATGTGGAGAAAATGTATAACCTCATGGCAAGTGTCTATTTATGAATGCATTTGTTCCCATTTAAACCATGTTGAGATAAAACATTCATAAGCATAATTGAGGATTTGGGAGACTGTGGTCACTCAGACCCTTACAGAGCCATGAGTGTGCTCGGTTTGACCACAGCATGATGGGTGGGCACAGCCACAGACACGCTGAGGGGCTCTCTCTGGGGACACTCATCACATCTTTTGAATGAAGGTTCTCGTCTGCTCCTGTCCTCTGCCTGCTCTCCCAGAGTCTGGACATAGACATGCGGTCTGTGGCTCTCTGTGTATTGACTAGAGTCTGTGTTTGGAACAAGGTAACTTGGGGTTTCATCTCTGGGGCCCATTGTTAGCTCTTTCTGAAGAATGTTCTGATTTGGGGGCAGAAGAGCTTGCACAGTCAGAAGCCACAGATAATGCCACCTCCTATCTTAGCTGGTGCTTTCTGCTTCCCTCTGGCTGGAACCCCAAACCCAGGGGTTTACTTCCCTTGGGTACCAACCAGGAGGTGAGGCAATGACAAGCATCTGCTCATGAGATCCACTTCACGTTCTGACTGAACGGGCTTCCGTGTCCTCAGACAGTGGGGACGCTGCTTTGAAAATATACTTGTTTGTCACATATCAAGGGCTTCCTCTGTGCCAGGCTCTGGGCTACCAGTATTACTCTCTCTTACCGCGTCTAATTCCCCAAAACCGTATGAAGTGGGTTTCATCATCCGTATTTTACAGATGAGAACACTGAGGCTCCAAGAAGTTAATTGACTCACTCGAGGTCAAACAGTCAGCCTGTGGCAGATCCTGGGCTCCAGCCCTGGCGTGAGTCCAGGGCCTCTGCTCTTCTCAGTCGCTCTTCCCGCAGGGCTGTGGAGAGGAAGGAACGGGCAAGGCATGGAAGAAGCCTCCTGCAATGCTGGCACCACTGGGTACTTGCTGCTGCTGCTGCTGCTGTTATGAAAAGCAACTACGATCCCTGAGCTGACAGCCGGACGTGCAGAATCCTGAGCTGGCCGCGGTCTCCCTGAAAACTTGTTTATTGGCCGCGTGGTACTCTGAAGAAAGAGTTGTCTGTCCTCTCTCAATTTCTCAGGCCTCAGGAGGTAGGCTCGAGTTCCCGAGCACATACACCTGTTGTCCTGGGCCGGGAGGCTCTGGAGAGCTCAGGCGATCAAACACACGTCTGTCCTGGGGTGGGGTCAGCAGTGTCCCTGGCAGGCTGAGGTGCTGGCTGGCCAAGGGCCTTCCAGCTGGGGGCAGCAGTGGACTCCCACAGCCGGAGGCAGAACAGGGACAGTAGGGGCTGCTGTGGGTCTTCATGTCCTCCCTCATGCCACCCTGACCCCTCACCATCCACCCCGGACACAGTGCAGGCTCTTCCCCAAAGCAGCTCCCAACCCAGGGAAGAGTCAGAGAAATGCAAGAAACAGCAGCCGTGAAAACAGCAAATGCTGGCAAATGCTGCTAAGGTACCAAATACGGGGCTCAGTTCTCTCTGCTCACTGCGTCATGTGATTCTCTCAATGTGCTTAGTGAAGCACTATCACAGACATCATTTTAGGAGTGGAGAAACGGAGGTAAGTGAAATGGGGTAACTTGCCTGACTGCATATAGCAGGCACAGTATGGCTTACACTAGACACATCAGCATGGAAGTTCATTTTCTTAACTGTGATGCTAAAGCGCCTCTTCTAAAGCAAAAGATTAGGGCAAAGTCACTCAATTGCCCTTCCCTTCAGTAAACTTTGGCAACCTTTGGAAAAGTGCCAACCATGCAGGTGCTTTTCTCATCGCCACACCTCACAATAGACCCGCAAACTACAGCTCAGAGAGGTCGGGCGACTCAGACCAGGTCACACAGCTCTCTAAATTTCATTGAACCAACTTTGATCACCCAGGAAAAATGTGCCAGGACAAAAGTTCTGAAAATGTACCAGGACATACATTTCCTGCTACCCACCAGGTGTGCCTGAAATTTTTTCAAAGCTCCTCTGCCCTTCTCACCACTTTATATGATCCTCTGGAGAAACCCTCACTTCAACTCAGCTGAGCCTGTAGCAGGTCCTGAGAGGTGAGCAACAGCCTGAATAAATGTGTGGCATGTTCACACAGAGGCTTGTACACAAATGTCCGCAGCAACGTTTACAGCCAAAAGGTAGAGATAATTCAAATGTCCATCAACTGATGAAGAGATACACAAGGTGATGCTTCAGTGCAGTGAAGTGAACTACAAGTTGGCTATGAAAAGGAATAAAGTATGACATGTATACTACACTGAAAAACATTATGTGTATAGCGTGATTCCACTTATATGAAATGCCCAGAAAAGGCCAATCTATAGCGACAGAGGGATAGGGGTGGCCTTGAGCATGGGGAATGCCTGCAATGGGCACAAGGTTCCTTTTTGGGGGGGACAGAAAGGTAATAAAATTAGATTATGATGATAGTTGCATAACTCCATGAATTGTCTAAAAGTTACTGGATTATATATTTAAAACAAGTGAATTTTATGGTATCTAAACTATACCTCAATGAAACTATTAAAACAAGAGAAAGATTTAGATTCCAAAGAGTCTGAGTGGACTTGTGTGCTGGCACCTTATTTGGCAGGCTCACCAAGATCACAAGAAGCTGGAGACGATGAGGGTGCTGCTCATCAGCAACCAAAGTGGGAAGAAAAGTTGTTGAGCAGACAGGAACCTCAGATATACCCCCCACCCACCCACCCACCTCAGGGTGGCAGGTCGCTGGGCCCATCAGTTTGGCTTCCTCAAGTGTCAAGAGTCTCTGGTCACTGAACTGCACTTCTCTGCAGCTGAGGTCAGGCTCCATGGCAACCTCCTCCAGCATCCAGATTTTTCTGACCTTCTTCTACCAGGGTTTGGGTTCTGGCATGGAGACTTTGGGGACAGCTTCTGAGGACCAGCATTAAGACAGAAGCTCACAAAGGCGTGGTGGTTGGGCATGACCCAGTTATCTCTAGCCATATAGGAATGCGCACATGGAAGGACCCCTGTGTCTCAACTATTCAGTCCCCTGTTTCCCTTTCTCTCTCTGCCTGTTTTCTACCCCACAAACAAGATAATGAGAAAGCCAGCACTCGGAGTAAGAGACAGCTATAAGGTAGAGAAACTCCACAGAAGAGAGGGTGTGGATGTCAGCATGTAGGAGGATGAGAAAGGAGGTCACTTCCAGAAGGCAACTGAGTCACATCAGTGGTGGGGTCCAAGAGTAGAATTCCCCAAATTCTGTGAAGAACCATGCTACTTGTTTGGGGAGAATTTTTATGAGTTTATCTGAGCCAAACTGATGACCTATGCTGGGGAGCGAGATCGCAGATGCTCCGGAAAATGACAGTTTTGCAGTTTCTTTTATGCATTTGAAATGAGAGAGGGGACATATATGGAGGTGGGAGGAAGCACGGGGAGGATTGAAGTGCAGGATAGTAAACAAGAGTATGTGCTTTCTTGATGATTAATACCCTGTTTAAGGGGCATTCCTTCTGTTATTTACAAGGTGTGTTAATCTAGATACATAACCATGAACAGGGCTGACTTAAAACCTTTTACTAATGAAGTTGTAGGCCTGGGGCATGACTACCCAAGTGACCTGCCCAGTTAGGACTTTATGATCAGATCCCCCTGTGAGGTTGCTTTCCTTGGAGACCACCACCCCTTTTTGCTCACTGTTCCTCTTCTATTGGATAGTGTGGTCTTGCGGTGCTAGAAAGGCTCATCCCTAGGAAGTCTATCAACTTCATCTTGTTGCCCATCTGGGATGGGACAATACTGTAACCATGGGATCTGAGTGGAGGCCAGATTTTCCCCAAAAGAGAAGAGCAGGTAAGTGGAAGGCAGTCTATGGCCTTCATTGCAAAAAAGCACCGATCATTTCTATTCTGTGAACTATCATGATCTGAATTTAGCCTTCTGCCTCACTTTTCTGTATTTGGCCTCAAGCATAACATCTGCATAAGCCATGAAAAGAGTTTTAACCGTTATCTTACACATGTTTCATAATCATAAACAGTTGGACTATATTAGCTATTATTTTGACTAATGTCCTTAGCAGACAGGTAAAGACAATAAATACAGCTGATTCTGAGTTCAATATCAATGCACAGATGTAAGAGCCCTGTTGATGTCTTGGGGTAGCTCTCTACCTTTGCTGTTGGTGGCTTCCCAGCACCATATTACTTGTTAATGAACACGCATTCATGATTGTATGTAAATTACTAGTGAGGAGATGAGAGGTATTGCAAGTTCAAAAGGGAATGCAAAGAACAGACAAAACTATAAATTAGGGATATTGAAGCAAATGAGCAAGTGCAGGCAAAACTGGCCGCTGCCGTTGGGGAGGGAGGAAAGCCAGCTGCCTGACAGAAGTGCTTGTCTGTAGGCAGGAATGATTCTGCATTGCTACTAGTTATCTCCCATTTACAAAATTGTAAAGCAGTTCAGTAAATGGCTAGAATCAGTTGAGCAGGAAGAGCGTGCTCTCAACAATGCATAGTTTTCCTCCGAAGCATAACATTTTCTATGTAATACTTTGCCTCACCCCCTTCCTTCTACTTGAATAACCAGCATTTATCTTTTAACTTTCATCTCAGGCATGCAAGGACCATATCGGAAACATTTCCAATGCATCCTGGAATACTTTTGTAAAGTACGGTAAAAGTAAATTGCTAAAAAAAAAATAATAAAAATAAAATAAAATGAGAGAGAAAAAAAAAAAGAAAAAAAAAAAAAGAAATACAAGCCCAACTTTTTTGCATTATTAGTTTCCGTAGACGTAAAGTTACTCCGTCAGGTTGCTCTGAATGTTTCTAAAAGCTTCCCTCGATGCCTGTATTTATCTCAGTTGCGACTACTGGTGAATAGTTGGCAGACCTTGTCCTGATCGGTGGAGCACATTTCAAAGTCTCTGTGGATGAGACTATTTATTCACATGCACTGCTGCTGAGCTGCTGCCTTCTGATGTCAGTGCACACGAGGCCCAGCCTCTTTCCTGCTCCTGTTCTTCAGTTCCCAGGAGATTCCACACCCTCGCTCCCCACCCCATGCCATTATTAGTCTAGTCTAGAATAGCAGAGCCTCACGTCTTTGCATGCTCAGAAATGATTAAGGGTGTCAAAAATCTTTTCAAAAAAATAATGTGGGTTAGAACTATCAAGATTT
This sequence comes from Murina feae, assembly GCA_004026665.1. Classification (NCBI taxonomy): domain Eukaryota; kingdom Metazoa; phylum Chordata; class Mammalia; order Chiroptera; family Vespertilionidae; genus Murina; species Murina feae. Next base: position 152,001 of record PVJC01000121.1, on the reverse strand, counting down.
ATCATATTAGAAATGAAGACCAAGGCATTTGAAATTTATTTATGAATTCATTTTAAATCACGATAGATAATCATAACCACAATCAATCATTTTCAGTGAAAATGACGCTATTTTTCAAACCAAAAGTAAACAGTGAGAAGAGTAGAATATTTTTTCCATTAAGAAAACCTCTTTGGCGTCTAGTGTCTCTATTTCCTTTCTCTAACGGAATAGAAGGCAGAGGACATCTCATTTCTGCTTATGCATCTAATCCGTTTCAATATCAAATATTATTAACCTCTGGAAAACTCCTTTGTGTACTTATGAGAGAAAAGAGAGTGAAATAGGAAAAAAAACACCTTAATTTATTAGAGAAATAGTCTGACTTCAGAGATCCCCTACAAGGGTCTTGAGGGCCTTCGGAGGGCCTTGGTTCTTGCTTGCAACACCTTGAGAAACACTGGGCGAGGGTATGTTGTCTAGTAATACCCCCTTCACACACTTAGGGTGACCAGCTGTCCCTGTTTGCCTTGGACTGTCCTGGCTTTAGCACTGAAAGTCCTGTGTCCCTGGCAAACGATGACTGTTGGCCGCCCTCACACACGGGCACACACACTTCTGGTCAGACTAGCCTGGGCACCCCTGCTCTGGCCTCTGATTACAAGCTCTGTTTCTCTCCCTTCTCTTTCCCCTCTTCCTCATCCTCTTCCTCTCTCTCACTTGTTTCCCCGAACACTTCAAAGGAGACTGCGTCCCGGGATGGCTTCATGGGGTTGCTGAAAAAGCCTCGGGTTAATTATTTCCAGATTTCATCTGTAAGCAAAAATAAATAAATAAATACAATAAAATCCCTACTGTGTTTCAGTCACTGTTTTCTTCAGATGTCTGTTGCCAAACACCGTTCTTAAACAATGCAAGGTGTTATTTCTTTTCTTTATTAGATCAAAAGATTCTTCACATAAAGTGGCAGAGAGTGAAAAAAAAAAAAAAGAGCTAATTTATGGCTGATTTATAGGTGCATTTGGGGCTCAGACATTCTCAGGAGGCGGAAGCCTCTGTGGAGAAACGACTCTGTCTCTAGGCTGGATTCACTGTGATTCAGTCACCTCACTGCTCCAAAGCTGAGAGAACCTGTGTGAAGAGCACCGGCTACTCTCTCGGGTGCTGTTGCCTGCTTTGCACGAACACCGGCCTGATTTCCTGAAAGCCTGGCGGAGGGTTCTCAGTCCTCACCTCCTGGCGGTGAGACCCGGCATCTCCCACTGGCTGCCCCTGGCTGCATGTGTCCCGGAGCCGAGACGGGGCTCAGGGCTCTGGGAGGAAGGCAACAGGGGCATCTTTGGAGAATGTTGGCAGCCATACTGTGGTCACGTGAACAGAGCTTCTTGCCTAGGCCTGGATGCTGACCTTATCCCTGGGCCCACTGGCCTCTGGCCCCCACTCCAGGAAGCAAATTCTCCGCTTGCTGTGAAGGCCTGGGGACTCTTGATGTCTTCCTGGTGTCATTAGGACTGGGGTGGGGCTCCATGCAGAATGCAGGCAGGAGCAGTCGCACGTGCACCATGTCTCATCCCACTCTGCCCTCCTGGTCCAGGAGCAGGCCTGCGAGCTCTGTGTAGTTGGCGCTCTCCCCTCCCAGGCCCTAGACCAGCCTCCTCACCTGGCTGCAGAGGACCCTGCTCATTTGAGTTTCTATCCTGCTCAGCAAGCACCAAGTTGTCCTCCAGACCCCGTCTCAAGTTAAGTAAAACAGCACCCAGAGTCTCTGAGCAGAAGCCAGCGAGCCTGCTCCTCTTGTTTCCCCTCTTCATTCCATTATCAACAGACGTTTCCTGAGGGCACACACCTGTGCCCGGGCCCGTGCTGGGTGTGAGGGACAGACAGACGTGTGGCTCCCGGGCTAGGATAGGAGACAGACAGGCCCTCCTGGATGTGGCCTGCTGCTTCTGCAGCAATACTTCCTGCTGCACCTTCTTCAAGGATTCATTCTTTTTCTTAAAATTCTTCTTTTTGAAATTCTCAGTGGAGGATGTGTTCATTGACTTTAGAGAGAGAGGAGGCTGTGGGAGAGAGAGAGGGAGAGAGAAACATCGATTGGTTAACACCTCCCATACCCACCCAACCAGGGATTGAACCTGCAACCTAGGTATGTGCCTGGACCAGGTACCCTTTGGTGTACGGGACGACACCAGCTGAGCCACCTGGCCAGGGCAGGACTCGTTCTTGACGGTGGTCTCATTCTACTCCTCTTTCGAGTTCCCAGACCTCACCTCCATTTCTTTCAGCGGCACTCCCTGGGTGCTGGTAATCTGCAGTGTAGACAGTGAAAAACTTGTTTCTTATCACGCAGGACAGTTAATACTTCCTTGCGTTTATTTACAGCAGGTAGAGGAGCAAGGGCTCACTGTGTGGGTGCACATATGTGCACGTGTGCTCGTCAGCAGCTCCATCACATCGTGGAGAGGAAAAGGTGGACTAGAGCACAGGCTTGTGGGGCAGGGATGTGAGGAGGGACCGTGTAGCAGGTTCTTGCAAAGACCAGTTAGCCAAGCTCCTGACCAGAAAGCACAGGCTCTGAAATACCGAGACGCTCCAGGGTCAGCCAGCCAGGACCTGCCGGAGCTGTGGGGGGCGGCACGGGGGAGGTGGGAGAGAAGCGCTCTGCTCCAGGTGCCATTGTAAAGTCGAACGCCACTAATGGAAACAACTACCGGGGCATGATTTTTCACGCCCTGATTCCAATCACAGACCTGCCATCCAAGAAGAATATTGAAGGGGAAATTCCATTTCCTTTTAAACCAACTGCTCCCCACAGAAGCCAAATGGTTGTGGAAAAACAGCCCCGATTGGAAAGACTTGAGCACACATTGTTCTGGCTGATCCGGTGAGAGGTGGCAACACTCATCACTTATCAAGAGATGAATTTACCAAGAGAGGGGGGCCTGCCCCCACACGGCGGTGACCTTTCTGGCTTTCTTGGGCCAGGCACTCAACTCACAGGAGGAAGTTGGGCCCACGTGGTCTTTATAAACAGGCTGTCGTAGATCCTGGTAGGTGAGGGCATGCCATGCCTCTGGCTGCAGTGGTGAAGCTGCCATAAGGCACTGCTCCACAAGGCACCACAACAGGGTCCCGTGGAGTCCCTGGGAGAGAAGGGTGTTCACCACTCCCAGAGAAAAGCGCAATGGCCAGTGAGCCCTCCCACACCTCTGCAGCTCATGCACACGCAGGAGCTTTATTAAAAGACAGAGAGAAAGCAGGTGGGCCGCCCGATGGCCTGAGTGCTGGACACAGGGTCAGGTGGCCTTGTCTGAACATGCAAATGGTGAACACCGATGGCCGACAGCTTCTGTTCCAAGTGCAAGTGCTTAGGGACAACCCCCCCCCCCGCCACACACACACATAACCAGGGGATGGAGTCCTAGCATGGTCTCCATTGTATGCTGGCGAGACTCAGAGAGGTTAGGCACTTTCCTGAGGTCACGTAACCAGGAAGTGCCTCTGGGCTTTTCACTGCTTCACAGAACTCCACTCAGGCCCCCCAGGCATTGCTTCCAACCTTGTCCTCATAGTAAGTCAACCACCTGGATGGGCTCTTTCAGAGACTCGGGGCCACCTACCGTGTAGGTGAAATCTGCCCACTGAGCCACCCTTAGTACACAGAAGTGGCCTGGCAGCGCCTGGTCCCGGGGGAATATGAGAAAGGCAGGCCTGTTGCCGTGGGACAGTCTCCCGGTGCCAAGGCTTTCGTCCTGGCTTTGGAAACACCAGCTTCTCCCGTTCCCTCCCACCTCCTAGCTGCTCCTTCTCTGTCTGCCCTGTCCCTTCCTCTCCTCTCGGTTACATGGCCCCTCCCACACACTTCGCACCCACTCTCTCTGGGTTATCCAGTCCCGACCATGGCTTTAAGCATCATCCATATTCGGAGACACCTGAATGTCTATCTCCAGCCTGACCCCCGCTCCCCCCGCCCCCCAACAGCCTGGCAACTACACGTGGGTCACTAATAGAGGACTCCGACCGCAACTTGTCCGTGTAAAACCCTTTTTCCTCTTGTCCTCCAAAAGCACTGACCCCTATGCTTTTGCCACTAACATCGCCATTTCAGTAAATAGCACCAGAACCTACCAATTCACAGCTGGGCCTGTGTGAGGCCAGGAGGTTCCAGGAAGCCCTCCTCTCAGGGGCCTGCCTGAGGACAAAGGCCTCCTCGAATGCCTTGCCCTGGGCACCTCACTTGCCTCAACCTCTTCCCTACCCTGTTTGCACCCAGTAGCTCCAGCCAAATGCCTAGAAATTATATTTGATTCCTCTCACTTGTTATTTTTCTGCCTCTATTTAATCCTGCAGGAAGTCTTGTTAATTCCATCCCCAGAATTTTGCAAATGCATCTGGTTCTCTCTACTTCATTCCTACCACACCAGCCCCACCCTCGTTGCTTCTTCCCTGGACCACTTAGTGAGTTTCCCTGGTTCATTCTTGCCCGCCTCCAATCTATTCTCCACATAACAGACATGACTTCAACTTTCATTTCTATAAAAATAATACACGGACCTAGTTTAAAAAGACAGCTAGTTTTATAAGGATTATAATGGAAAACAGCGGGCTCCTGCCCCAGCCCTCCTCTGTCACAATTCACACTCCCCAGAGGAGAGCACTCGAAACTCTTTTGTTAGCTTCCTCCATCCGTAGACTGCTGACTTTTGAGTTTTAGGTTTTAGTTATTTTACACTGAATTCCAAACAAGGAGTAAGACTTCTCTCTCTTATCTCGCTCCCCCATCACTCAGATACTTGCTGATAACAACTTTCCAATTTACTGATATCACACTTGGGATCAAATCAGTAGCTCACACGTGGTTGCTGTTGGTGCAGGATTGGGAGTGGTGTGTGGGGGTCTCACTGTCTCCTTCCTGATTCTCTTAAGTTCAGCCTCCCCCTCCCCTTGCCCCCTGCCACAAACAACCCATAACCTCCGGTGCGGTCTCTCTTTTTCTCTTTTAAAAAAAACTCTTTAAAAACAATTTATTGATGAGAAAGAGAAAGAGAGAGAGGGATTTGCTGTTCCACTTATTTACACATTCATTGGTTTATTCTTGTACGTGCCCTGACCAGGGATCAAACCTGCAACCTAGGCAAACTGGAATGATGCTCTAACCAATGTAGCTACCCAGCCAGGCCTCAGCGTGTTCTGTCTTACAGTTCCAGATCTTGCAGTGGGAAGCTAGCTTCCTCGCTGGCTTCTCTCCCTGCAGACCTGTATCCAGCTCTGCCAGCCTGGTGTCCCCTGCCCGTCTGCTTTCCGTATACATTTTCTGCTATGTCTTGTCTGCTGTCATCTCCCTCTGGTTCTTTCTGTCTTTATGGTTCCTTTTACTTTGTGTGTGTGTGTCATTTTGTTGGGAGTTTGGGGAAGGTGTGTGTATTCAATCCACCAGGACAGCTCAAAGCCAAAGTAATGCATTTGCGTCTGACATACAGTGTTCAAATGTTTTCCTTCTTAAAAAAATTTTTTTTTCCTTTAATGATTGAGTGAAATACTATGGATGTAAGATTTTCATGTACAAAGATTGATATAATTGATGCTGATTTAGAGAGCATAATATAACATTTTAAAAATTATTGATACATCCATCAATGTTTATTAAAAAATACGAACTGAGCACCGACGGTGTGCTAAACCCTACTTCAGGTGTTTGGCATAAAGGAGGACAAGATCTTTTCTCACAGAGACTCATCCATGTTGGGAGCAGAGGTCAGGTGGTGAACAATTACCAAAAAACAGGTAAGTTATAGAATGTGTTAGGAGGTGATGAGAGCTATGAAAACATGGAAAATAAAGCTGGGTAAGGAAGGTCCAGAGTTCTAGGGGTGGGGGTGGTTTTCATTACTCAACAGGACAGACAGGCAGGGCTTCTGAGAAGGGTGGCATTTGAGCAGAGACCTGCTGGAGGAGCAAGTCCCAGACGGGGAACCCTGACACACAGGCGCCTGGGCAGGGCCCCTCTTAGGGGTGTGCTCCGGGTGAAGCCAGGGATCCCTGTGAAGAGTGTTCCAGCCCAACCCTTTCCATGGGGAGATGTGCTCATATGGTCTCTTTCTCTGGAGTCGGGACGAGTGCACGCCTGCTGTTTGCAGGAGTCTGCTTCCGGTGTGCCTCTCCAGGAGCCAGTCTGCTATCTCGGCCCCTGGGTGCTGTATTTGGACTCGCTGGGCAAGCTGAGACTTGTTCATGGAACCTGCCAATAGTGGATCCCAGAATGGAAGGGCCACTGCTGGCTGCAGAGGGGGTGGGGGCCTGGCAGGAGTTTCTGAGCTCTCCCGAGGGTCCCTCAGAGCTACAGAAGCAGAGCAGAAGTGGCTTGGTTCTCTTCTAACATCCAAGGTCTCCCATCCAGGGTCCAGTGGGTCCCATGCAATGTCCCCAGGGTCAGCCTTACAGAGCCCTTTATAGTTAGTACTGTAGCAAGTACATCTGCAGCCCCGGACAAGCAAACAAAAATAACCTGCCAGCAGCTGGGGCTTTCCCATCCCTCCTGGATCTGCTGTGAAATCTAAATGTGCATGACCTCAGTGCACTCAGGGTTTATTTACAAAACTGCTTTGCTTTCTCTTCACCTTGGTGAGTGCCTGATTGGACGCCAACCTTCCTTCCGGGACCTGAGTCCTGGAGCAGGTGGTGGCTCCTCACCTGTACCTGGACTTGACATCTCACACTAAAAACGTGTGGGTGCTTGTCACTCCCCTGCAGGACACAAATTAATGATGCTGATTGAGATGAACAGGAATAGATGGCTGCCAGCTCACCTCTCACCCTCGGCTGGAGCACTGCTGAGGCTTCTCTGTGATGCTGCTGGCGAGGTCAGCTCCTCTTGGCACATGGAAAGGTCTGTCCTCAAGAGGGCTGGTAGGGTCTCGTCATGGGTTCAAGGTTTTGTACTGTCTGGAATAGCATTTCCTTCCCCCAAGAGCCATGCCAAAAAGCAAGCATGTGCCTAGGGAGGGAGGGACAGCCACCAATGCTGGGATGGCAGATAAGCAGCACCAATGATACCATTGACCCGGAGGGCTCAGTGCAGACAACCAGAATTGATCCTGGCACTCTTTGCTGAGCTAAGCTCTGCCACTCTAGGTAGCCGTATTGATCTATTACGGTTGGCAGCAGAAGTGATATCTATTTGCCATCCTTGCATTAATCTGTTATCAGAGATGAATTTGTCCAATTGGTCGGGAATTTCCAATAGCAATAAAGCTTCGTCTGGGCGAGGTCAGGGCCCCCAGGGAAAGGTCAGAGAAGAGGGGATTTTCATTATCTTGACGGGTCATTGAGGGAATGATGAAGAAGCCTGGACTGAAGTGGTCATGGAGAGCCCTGCGAGTCAGGCCCTCTGGGCTTGGAATGGTCCTCAGATTTTTCTGTTCTGCAGATTCCAGCTGGTGGACAGTGTGTTCCTTTTACCCCATCACAGCACCAACACGGCTCTGGCAAATATCTCCCATTTTGTGCCTCTTATTCCCAGACTCGCAGGCTTTCTGCTCTGTTACATAGCCATTAAATACTAAGTACTTGTATCCCTTGGAGTGTCAGGGCATTGTTCTGAGGCAGCGGTGGTGGTGGGGACATGGCCGCTTACCCCCTCTACCCCCAAATGCTAAGGTTTAAGAGTGTTGGACCTTGACCATGGAAGGAAGGTCAGGCAGGATGATCTAGGGTAGCTGGGGGACAGCCGTGCATGTGTGTGTGCGCGCCCGTGTGTACTGGGAGTCAGCAGGCCACAGGCCCTCAGCCATGTCAGCGTGCGTCTGAAAGAGGAGTGGGGGTGGGGCGAGACTACTTCCATGAGGGATTAGGAGGCTCCTGGGAAGAGGGCCAGGCAGGAGTTAGATTCAGTATAAAAACCTCTGTGCTTGGAGGGACTGTCACTTGGATTTGTCCTCAGCTTAGTGTGCCATGGACACATGGGAATACAGATGAAAGGAGATTTTTCAGTGGAGACCTTGAAAGACTTTGGGTGCAGGAGCAACCTCCCTTTGGGAACCAGGTGATTTCTCGCCCCCCCCCCCCTTTTTGGTGGCTTCAGGACTCCAGAGCTTTCTTGACGTGGTGGTGGAAGTGGCACACAGGGAGGGTGGCTGCACTATGGGCGCATAGGGTGGCAAGGGGTTGGAGGTCAGAATGAAGCAATGTCACAGCTCGTTACCTGGAATTTCCTTGTTTATTAGTCAGCTAGCCTTTCAGCTCCAGGTGTTCCCCCTTCTCCTGGTTTAAGGCTAGAATGGGGGTGATTCTGGGATGACCTGCTCCGTGTAGGACGGACAGGGGCAGGGCCTGCACAGTTGCACATTCAGGGATGGGTGATGCCAGGAAAGGATGGGAAACAGACAGAGCTCTGAGGGCTTTGGCCACCTAAGGGTCCTGGTACTATATGCAACAGGGAGTCCTGTGGGGAGGGGTGGGAGGAAGCTCACAACAGGTGCTCTGCAAATGTCCTCTTTACAAAAGTGCCTGTTTCCCAACCCTCTGATCACACCAGAGCCCTTTGTTCAAGATCTCTCTTCCCATCACTGGAGATAATCTCAGCAATTTGTCATCATCTTTATATTTAATTAAATTGCTGTCCCCTATTTAAAGCTTTCAATGAAGCTCCTAAAACCAGATCTTGCTTAGAGATCTAAGTTTTACATTGTAGTTTCTTTCAAAGGCTTTGTTGTGGGAGCTTTGTTTTATTTTATTATTATTAATCCCTTATAATAAATAACATCAACTCCAATAATGCTGTGCTAGATGCTTTCCCCAGATTCCTGTCTCTTTCCACATTTATTATAGACTCGATTTATGGGCCTTTAAATCAGTTTCAGCCTGGGTGACAATTCTCTCATTTACCGACTGATCAATTTGAATTTGTTTTATTAGGTTCCATTAATTACTGTGTCCAGTTCTCTTGCAGGATCTGGAACCAGTGTGTCCCTCAGAATTCCTTCCGGCCTCTCAGGCTGTAAATTTTCACAGGTGTCTTCAGTTTAGGGTTGGGTGAGCCCGCAGATGCTCACACGGTCAGGTGTTTCCCGTCTTTTTCTCTGCAAAGGAGCAGATACCTGAGTCTCTCGGTGGCCGGGCACTTCCAGACACTTTATTTCTCTAGGTCTGGCCCCTTCTCTGGTGAGTCCCCTGAAAACTCTAGAGAAAAGGGGTGTGATGTGTGGGGGAAAGTGTCAAGCTCTGAGCAGGGGCTGTGGGGATTTGTGCATGGTTTCCTTCGTGCATATCTGGGATTTCCCGGCTCGGTCCAGTCTGCCATACATGCAGCCCCATCCCTGATGTTTCCCCCTTACTCTGGAACTCCCTCCTGCACTGCTTTCAGAGTCGTGTGCATCAGCATTCCAACCTCCTCTGCCCCCAGCATCGGAAAGACAGTATTCTGCTGCCTGATCACTTTATACCTTCCAGCTGGTTGGTTACTTACAGGGAGAACATGAGGTTGGATACCTGAACCTTCTTGGCAACATTTGCCATATCCCGTGACAATTTGGGATGTGGGTTACGTGAGAACCACATTTCAAAGGTACTGTCCACAGACTAGGCTGCCAAATCTGTATTTCCCCTCCTGGTCACGAAAATTTGGAAAAGAGATGCGATTTAGGCGAGTGCTGGCCAATTGTCCGGAGCGAAACAGGAGCTGGTCCAATAGCAGTCCTCTTCCCAGATGTGAAACCGGAACAATGAAAGGCAAGTCAGTTGGCAGCTGAGTATGAAGACTCAATGGCCAGCCATGTGAGTCATGGCAGCCCTGGGTGAGGCTGTGGGACTCGCTGCGCAGGTCCCAGGGCCATCCCGACCGCGGAAGCTCAGCTGCTTTCCAGGGTCTGTGAGGCCTGCTGGCTGGCGTGGTTCCTGCCCCACATGCCCCCAAGCACTGCCATAGCCTCGTTTCATATGTGTCTTTTGAGAGAGTGTTTTTAATTAGGGCGCAGACCTAAGGCCAAGGCCAGTGACAGAGAGTAAGAGGACTGACTTAGGGAGAAGACCAAGGGGAATAATTGTGTCCTCAGTGAGGCCTGAACAATTCTATGCAACGTGAGTCAGGAGCAGAAGTGCGTGCCCGGGAGCAAGGCTGCAAGTAATGGGAATCTTGTCCTTAGAAGAGAGGCGCTCATCTAAGGTTTGACTCCCAGCCACTGCTCCCAGCGGACAGAAGTGATGGTGGTCATCACGCCTTTGCTCAGATATCTCAAGAGATGGAGAGTCCTCTTCCTGCTATCTTCCCAAGGGAGCATTTTTAATTTGCAGACAGTTTGTGGAAATCTACTGTTTTTCTGACAAACGTTTGTTCTCCTTCTGGAAAGAGCAGCCAGGCTATTTTTATTTTCTTTCTATTTGGAGAACCTCTTCCTCCAGTCTCAGGTTTGTGGTTTGGGAAAGGCTGCCGCCACCTGTCAGCCTTCGTGGTAGGCATGTGATCCAACCCTGGCAAATCATGTTTCATGCTATGGCCATAATGCATAATGTTGGTTCAAGAATAGACATGTGACCCAAGCTACCCAATGGAAATCAGCCCTGGGAGTTTTGATGGGACCCTTGGGGAAGAGATGTATTTATTCTCCTGGTTGTTAAATTGATATACTCTAATGCTGGCGCTGCTAGTGGCTAACTTGCCACCACTGAAGGATGAAGCTAACTTAGAGACAAACAGTGTGGAAAGATGGAGCGCCTGAAACATATCTTTGGACTTTTATGTTACATGAAAAATACCTTCCCCCCCAATTTGGCTTAAGCAAATTTGTGTTTTGTTTCTGAGTTCTAAATGATATAAGAAGCTCTTAATCATTAGAATTTTATTACTTTTTTATTTATTGTGGAGACTTCCCTACAACCTTCTTTTCTTAATCTTTGTTCTGGCCTCTGGGTCACATAGAAAACATCCATTTCCTTGTTCATGGAATAGCCATTATTTAAAGACATTATAGCTTGCCTGAATCTTACCTCTGGGTTATAAACCTCACCAATCATTTTATCTATTCTCCTTATGACGAGGTTTGGAATCCCTTCGCCATGCAGGCTATCTTTTTCTAGATAAACTATGGCTTTCCAGTGTTCCTCTTCAATGTGGCTCCCACATCTGGACCAGACATGGTCTGATCAGACTGGAGTTCACAAGGCTACCCTTTCCTTACTGGAATGAACCTTCTACTTCTATTAATTCCATTTAAGACCCCTTTCAGAGTTTCAGTGGTGGGGGTAACCTTTTGGTACATTGTGGTCATGGTTGATGATAACGCCTCTGACTATTTTTTTACAATAATTGATGAGAAGCCAGGCTTAATCCATTCTCCACTTAGCTACCAGTTATGAATTCTGCTGTCACACAAACATGAGTCCCAGCTGCCCCCATTTAGCAGCTGTCTAGCCCTGAGAAAGCTGTGTAAGTACCTTAGAGCCTTGCTCTTCAAGGTGTGGTACAGGCAGCTTGTCAGAAATGCCAAATCTTAAGCTCCATCCCAGACCTACGAATCAGAATCTGGATTTTAATAAATCTCAAGGTCAACTGCATGCCCATTAAAATATGTGAAGCACTTTCTTAGGGTATAGGTCCCCACCCCATGCAGTCAATTGTTTTTTCGAAAATAGTTTTATTGAGATATGCTACATATCACATATATCCCCATTTAAGTATAGAATTCAATCTTTTTTTACTATATTCACGAGATTGAGCACCTATTACCACAATCTTATTTCAGATAGCTTTTGTCCCCATTAATAAAAAAAAATCCTATACCTATTAACAGTCCATTTCCATTTCCATTTCCCACCTTTTCCCCTACTCCTGGCCCTATGCAGTTACTGATCTACTTTCTATGTATCTATTTGCCCATTCTGAACATTTTAAATATATGAAATCATACAATATGTGGTATTTTGTGTCTGGCTTCTTTTGCTTAGCATGTTTTCAAAATTTGTCATGTTTTAGCATGTATCAGTTTTTCATTCCTTTCTATTGCCAAAGAATATTCCGTCATATGGATGTATCATATTTTGTATATCCACTCATCGGTTGACAAACATTAGGGTTGTGCCCATATTTTTAAGCTATTATGAAAAACGCTGCTATCAACATTTTTATATAAATCTTTGTGTGGATGTATATTTTCATTGCTCTTGGGTATACACTTAGGAGTGGAATTACTGGGTTATGTAGTAACTAATTCTACATTTACCTTTTGAGGAACTGCCAAACTGTTTTCCAAAGTGGCTGCACCGTTTTGCATTCCTGCCAGCAATGTATGAGTTTTTCAATTTTTTCAATTTCTCACAAACACAAACTATCTGTCTCTTAAAAACAAACTTCTTAGTGGTATTTTATTGTAGTTTTGATTTGCATTTCTCTAATGACTAATGAGTTGGAGCATCTTTTCATGTACCTATTAGCCATTATACTATATCTTCTGTGAAGAAATATCTATACAAATTCTTTGCCCAAGTTTAAATCGGGTTGTCTATTTACTGTGGAGTTCTAAGAATTGCTTATTTATTATAGATACATGTGTCATATCAGATCTATGACTTGAAAATATATTCTCCAGGCTTTCCTTTTGTGTTCTTGACAGTGTTTTACAAAGCACTGGTAAGCAATTTTTTGTCGACAAGACTATTCTTTCCCCCAATGAATGGGCTCAGTACTTTGTTAAAAATTAATTGGGCCCTGGCGAGGGGGCTCAGTTGGTTGCAGTGTTGCTCCATATACCAAAAAGGTTGCAGGTTCAATTCCTGGCCAAGGCACATACCTAGACTGTGGGTTCAATCCTGTCTGAGGTATGTTGGGGAGGTACCAACACTGATGTCTCTCTCTTACTTCCTCTCTCTCTAAAAATCAATAAAAACATATCCTTGGGTGAAGATATAAAAAAATCAATTGGCTAAAAATATGAGTTTATCTGTGGACTCCAAATTTGATTCCATTGAGCTACAATATGTCTGTCTTATGCCGGTACCACACAATATTGATTACTATAGCATTGTAGTAAATTTTGAAATTGGGAACACTGAAAAAAATACTAATTTTGGAGAGAAACCAAGATGGTGGCATAGGTAAACACTGGAATTGTGGCCGTGCACAACCATTTTAAAACAACAATGAAAAGAAAAAACGGACACCACCCAGACCCACAGGAAGGCTGGCGAAGTGGAAATCCTACAACTAGAAAGAGCCTGAGACACAGAGGAGGTGCGGAAATAAAGTGCAGAGGTACGGAGGTGCACACAAAGGGGCTCGAGGAAAGGGCTGGCAGGATTTCGTACCAGAGGGAGGCACAAGCTCCTGACGGATCTGAACTCCAGTTCCAGGCGAGTTTCTGGGGACTCAGAACCATACGGGGAGGAGCTGGGCTGTCTGGCACCGTCGGGCACTGGAAGGAACTCCAGAGCGGCATGAGACTCGGTGCCTCTTAGGGCAAGGCTGAGAAGCAGCCACAGCTGGTTGCTCCGCCCTGTTGATTCCCTGAGAGCCTGCCCCACCCAAGCTGCCTGAATAGGCTTTTGCATATAAAAGGCTGAGTAGCCTCAGGCAAAGGCTAAAATAGCACCTCCTTGGAGATACAAGTGCCAGTGTACCCAGGGGTCTGAGTGGTAGCATCCTAAATACAACTCCTCAGATTCATAAGGGACACACTCGGGACAGACTCCGTGAGCACCAAAGCCCCACTGAAACAACTCTTGTTCCATAAGGGTGTCTCCAGCACAGAAGTTCTCCCACTGTAGACACAGCTGATTTGCATAACCAAGTGGCTTGGAGGTCATTTCCTCTCAGTGATCACCTAACACAGAAAGCCACTCTATCAACCCAGGGAAGCAGCCAAAATGCAGAGACAAAGAAACAGATCACAAATGACAGAAAAGGAGGAAAGCAAACGACAGGATATAGAGTTCAAAACCACAGTTATAAGGTTTTTCAAAAATTTTCTAGAAACCGCTGATAAACTTAGTGAGACCCTCAATAAATCTAATGAGACCCTCGAGGATATGAAAAAGGACCAACTAGAAATTAAGCATACACTGAGTGAAATAAAGAATAATATACAGAGATCCAACAACAGATTAGAGGAACACAAGAATCAAGCCAAAGAATTGAAATACGAAGAAGCAAAATTTATCCAAATGGATAAGTAAAAAGAAAAAAGAATCCAAAAATATGAAGACAGTGTAAGGAGCCTCTGGGACAACTTCAAGTGTACCAACATCAGAATTATAGGGGTGCCAGAAGAAGAGAGAGAGCAAGAGATTGAAAACATATTTGAAGAAATAATGACAGAAAACTTCCCCTACCTGGTAAAAGAAATAGACTTACAAGTCCAGGAAGTGCAGAGAACCCCAAAAAAAGGAATCCAAAGAGGACCACACCAAGACACATCATAATTAAAATGCCAAGAGCAAAAGACAAGGAGAAAATTTTAAAAGCAGCAAGAGAAAAGCAGTCAGTTACCTATAACGGGGCACCCATACATTTGTCAGCCGATTTCTCAACAGAAACTTTGCAGGCCAGAAGGGAGTGGCAAGAAATATTCAAAGTGATGAATAGCAAGAACCTACAAGCCTAGATTACTTTACCCAGCAAAGCTATCATTCAGAATTGAAGGTCAGATAAAGAGCTTCACAGACAAAAAAAGCTAAAGGGGTTCATCACCACCCAACCAGTATTATATGAAATGCTGAAAGGTATCCTTTGAGAAGAGGAAGAAGAAAAAGTAAAGATAAAAATTATGAACAACAAATACATATCTATCAACAAGTGAATCTAAAAATCAAGTGAATAAAAAATCTGATGAACAAAATAAATTGGTGAATAGAATCGAGTCAGAGGTATAAAAAGGGATTGGACTGACAATTTTCAGGGGGAAAAGGGTGTTGGGGGTGCTGGAAAAGACTGGACAATAATCGAACACCTATGGATGAGAACAGCTGGTGGGAGGTGGGGAGTAAGCACAGAGGGTGGGGTGGGAACTGGGAGGAGGGGAGCTATAGGGGGAAAAAAGAGGAACAACTAATAATCTGAACAATACAGATTAAAAAAAAATAAAAATAAAAAAATACTAATTTGATTTTTTCACTTGTTACAGTACTATTCTAGATACCTTAAATTATTACATGAATTTTTGGGCAAGTTCTTCAGTTTCTGCAAAAATAGGCAGCTAGGATTTTGATAGGAATTGCATTGAGTCTGTAGATTAATTTGGGGAGTATTACCATCTTAATAATATTAAATTTCCCAAACAATAAAAATTATATGTCTTTCCATTTCCTTAAATCTTTCTAATTTTTTTCAAGATAAGTCTTGCATTTCTTTTGTTAAATTTATACCTCAGTATTTATTCTTTTTGATGCTATTGTAAATGGAATTTTCTTAATTTCCATTTTAAGTAGTTCAATTTTCAGTTGCTAGTATATTTTTGTATATTGATAGTATCTTCTGCCATGTTGCTGAACTTGTTTATTAGTTCTAATAGTGTTTCAGTGAATTTCTTAGCATTTCTATAAACAATATCATGTCATCTGAAAACAGAGTTTTACTTCCTTCTTTCCAGTCTTGATGCCTTTTATTTCTTTCTTTTACCTAATTGCCCTGACCAGACTCTCCAGAATATGTTAAATAGAAGTGATGGGAATGGACATCCTTATCTCATTCCTAATTTCAGGGGGAAAGACTTATTTTTTTACCATTTAGTATGTGGTTTTTCATGGATGCCTTTTACCAGGTTGAGAAAGTTCCCTTCTATTTCTGGTTTGTTGAGTGGTGTGTGTGTGTGTGTGTTTTGTTTGTTTGTGTGTGTATATGTGTGTGTTTTAAATATATTTTGGAAGGTATTATTTTTTATCAAATACTTTTTCTGTATTTATTGAAATGATCTTATGGCTTCTGTCTTTTAGTCCATCAATGTGGTATATTACATTAATTGATTTTTGATGGTTGAACCAATGTTGCCCTTTGGGGACAAACCCCATTTGTTCATGGAATATAATTCTTTTCATATGTTGTTGGCTTTGGTTTGCTAGTATTTTGTTGAAGGTTTTTGCATATATAGTCCTAAAGGATATTGTTTTATAGGGTGGTTTTTTTTTTCTTTTTGTGATGTCTTTGTCTGGTTTTGCCATCAGGATAATGCTGGTTTCACAAAGTGAGTTGAAGAATATTTCTTCCTCTTCTAATTTTCCTAAAAGTTTGTAAAGGATTGGTATCAATTCTTTGAACAGTTGGTAGAATTCACCAGTGATTTCTTCTGGGCCTGGACTGCTAATCTCTATGGAAAATTTCAAACATACTAATTTGATCTTTTTACTTGTTATAGTCTTATTCAGATTTTCTATTTCTTCTTGAGCCATTTTAGTAATTTGTGTCTTTCTAGGAATATGTCCATTTCACCTATATTATCTAATTTATTGATGAACAGTTGTTTATAGTATTCCTTTATAATCCTTTTTATTTCTGCCAGGTCAGTAGGGAGGTTCTCTCATTTCTTATTTTAATAACTTGAATTTTCTCTCTTTTTTTTCTTAATCAGCCTGTATAAAGATTTGTCAATATTGTTGAATTTTTAAAGACCCAACTTTGGTTTTATTGATTTTCTCTATTTTTCTATCCTGTCTTATTAATTTCCATGCTAATTTTTAATTTCTTTCTTTCTGCTTGATTTAGATGTAGTTTGTTCTTCTTTTTCTAAGATATACATTTTTCATCTGAAAAAAGCATCTTTGTTTCAAAGTGTTGTTTTAGAATTAAATAAAATGTGTGCCTAGCGCCTAGTAGATGTTCAATAAATGTTAGTTCCCTTTTTAGTTTATTCGTCCTTGTTGTTTTGGACCCATAAATCCAGCCTGTTGATACCAATTTGAATTTTGATATTGTCATCAAAGGGTATTAGTCACGCTACTCAGCTGTGTATCATTTGCAAATCTGATAAAACATGATTCCAATACCTGCATCCAAGATGTGGATGACAACAGTGGAGCAGGGCAGAGCTGATGGTATGCCACTGCAAGCCTCTTCCAGATGGACATCAATCCTTTCGTCCATGTTCTTTGGGCACAGTGGTTCAGCAATAAATCTACCCAGCTGTCCACATTTGCCCCTGCCAAATGCCCTGCTAAAGCTCTGTTGTCTGTGGCACTCCCCAATTCTCTCATCTCTCATCTCGGCAGTGGGCTGCTGGCCTCGCCCACCTGTCATCTCCGCTCCTTCCTAGGTGGAGTAGATTGAATTATTGGTCCCAATTTCCCCGTTCCCTGCACTCACACCCTTGCCATAGCCTTATGAGTGGAGTACAGGGTACACCCTTGATTTTGATTTTGGTTATATGATTTGCTTTGGTCAGTGGCATTTGGATGAAAGCCATGATATGCCAATTCCAAACCTAAGCCTTAAGAGGACTCTCATATTTCTGCTCATTACCTGACCGCTGCCATCACCTTGAGAAGAACATGACTACACTGGTTTTCTGGCCCAAAGGGATGAGAAATGTGTGGAATAAACATAGGCCCACAATCCTACAGTAGGAAGCAGAGCCTCTATAGCCAACCCAGAGATCCCTGAGAATAAATGATAGGTGTTTTGGGGGTGAATGGTTACAGAACATTGAGGCGTACCTGACCAATACATAGATAAGACAGACCCATTATAAGGCTGTGCATGTGGTATTTCCCCAGGAGAAGGGATGGTTGAGCCACCTTAAAGCTGAGACTCGGCTCTGATCGAGCGGAAAGAGCTTTGGGCTAAGGAGTCCTGGCCCCAGCAGCCTTGGGCAGTCCTCACTTCTCTCTTTCTGTTACATGAGGGCCTTCCACCTGCACAGAAGTCCTCTGCCATTTTTCTGAAGGTGGGACGTATCTGGCGGGCAATGGCCATATGTAAGATGCATTTCTTCCACTAGATCCAGATTTGCAAAAACTGCAAAATAGAATTATGAGGAATAACTTCAATAATTGGCAAGCACCTTAACAACTAGTGGTGCTGCAGTAAAGGGCATTCACACTGGGTTATGGCTTGGATCCCAGGGGCTGCAGGTGATGGGAAAGTTCAGCATGTCTACAGGTTATCAACCTCTCTCTCTTCTATTCAAGAATGCGGGCAGTGAGATTGTCATCCACCGGAGGACAATTCACTTGGAACTGAGTGAAGCGTCCGCTTCAGGTCCCTCACCCTCCAGACCCCCTTGGAGAACTCGGGAGGGACTTTCGCAATGTGTGCACATGGTTCTACAGTTTTGTAAAATATAAAAAGGTGAAGGGTTTGAGTTGCATTCGTGCAACCACTGTCCCTGTCCATTCTCTCTTCTGCTTTGTTAAACTTCTCTTCTTGCCAAGTGGCACTGAAGTGGCCAAGGGCTTTCCCAGGGTCTATTAAGGATATCTGAGTTGAGATGCTTTTAGTTTGGATTCAGGAGGTTATATTCCTGTGTTTTTCATTATGCTCATGCTGGCCAGCCTGGTATAGGAATGGCTTCCTAGAATGTTTATTCTGTGACCTTTCAGCATCATGATATGAAGGCACCATGGCATTAGCTCCTGAAATCTGTGAGTAATGCAGAACAAACAAGCTTGAAATCTACAAAGCCTACAGTCGACTAATCTTCCAATTATTAGGCACAGAAAATTATAAGCAATGGTTCTGGCTGGGTGGCTCAGTTGGTTGTAGCATTGTCCTGTACACCAAAAAGGTTTCCGGTTTGATTCCTGGTTAGGACACATACCTCAGCTGTGGATTCAATTCCCAGTCGGGGTGCATATGGGAGGCAACCGATTGACGTTTCTTTCTCATATCTATGTCTTTCTCTCTCTCTCTCTCTCTCTGTCAAAAAAAAAAATCAATTAACATATCCTCAGGTGAGAAATAAAAAAATTATAAGCAATGGGTTCAGTTCTCACCAATGCCTAGTTGAAACAGTTCACTTATGCAAGAATATACTCAATAAAGCAGAACATATGATTATAATTGTTCTATATGTCCTTTTCTTCCTTTTTCATTGGGAATTATGTAAAACAGAATTGATTAGAAATTCTATCTTGCAGACACTAGCCTATAGCAGAATTGCAAACTTAAGTATAACTCCAGCAGATTATATATAAAAGAAACTTGGTAAAAGTTTTCCTAAATTTGACAACAAACCTGAAAATGCACAAGACATTACCAATAATGATGGGTAAAACTAAAAGAAACTTTTCTAAACTATCAATAATTTAAAGCAAATTTCAACCATCTGGTTTGGAGGTAAGACTAAATTTCTATCTATTCTTGCTATAGAAAATATTACAAAATCATTTTCATATGGGGACTTAATCAGAGAGTATGCAGTCAAAACTACAAGACAAAAGTATTATAGAGGCATGTCATGCAGCAGTGGAGTATTTTCAAAAAGTATATTATTTTTCTGGATTTGGTGGTGTGTGTGTATTGTCATAATACTATAATTGTCATCATTGATGTTTATCATCAAACTTATAATTTGATGTCATTTCTTATCTAATTTAAAATAAATGTTTCTTTTGCACTTAACTTTGTATCTGTAGTTTTGTATTTTTTTTTTCTTCAAATGTGCCCCACCCCAATTGTGTAGCTTTTGGCCCCCAGGAAACCTGTGTCTGACCCGGCCTGCCAGAGGTCACTCCCAAATGCCTTGAGGGGCCAGCTCATCTTCACTAGGGAGATGGTGTGCCCTCTCAGAGGCCCCAGGGTCACTGAGCCCTACTCTCCCGCTGAGGGCTGACATTTGAGAGCACCCGAACTGGGTTTTCCAAGAGGAGCTGATAATATGAATGTTTACATAATTCTCCTGAGTCTTAAAAGTTAACTCACACATACTGTGCGGGCTGCCTTTGTGCACCCTCTCTTGAGGCAACTTCCCCGGCTGGACTTCGCTTTTTAAAAGGTAAGCAATGTGTGAGCACCGGAGCTTTATTGTTAACAACAGTGACTTCTCATGGGCCTCATGGTGACACCAGTGGGTCAGGACGCTGCAGCCGGGACTGAGGCCCAGGGAGTTTCCAGGGTCCTGCAGGCTTCCATGCCCCAGTGTTCCTCCAGCAGGCTCCCTGCCACCTGGCACCAGTGCAGATGAGGAAAGACCTTGAACTGCGGTGGGTAGCCAGGACATTCTTCTGGGCTGGGCCGGCCAGGGGGCTCAGAGGAGCACAGGAAGCGGAGGCTGTGGCCATAGAGTCAGGCCTGTGTCCTCTGTGGCCCAGAAGGACCAGAGTCCGTGGAAGGGCAGGGGGCATTGCAAGAGTTAATGTGATAATGTGCGTTGATTATTTTAAGCCACCTGGAGGAAAAGTACAGTATAAATGGTAAGGTTCCTAACAGATCCAAAGGGTAAGGGTATCGATAGCTTTTTCCTCTTCCTAAGATTTCTGATGTTTCAAAACAAGATATTTCAGGAGCGCATCTATTTTAACTCCAGGGATTCTTCTCTAAACACGTTCCACGGTGAGAGAGCCCATCTCCTCCTGTTCTGCCCTGGCTTTTTCCACGGAAAGGCCAAGATCCGGTTTCACACACCTCATGCCGGCCTTGAGCCTTTGAAAACCGTCCTGGGCACCACCAGCCGCTGTGCATGTTAGCAAAGGCCTGGCTTTGGGTCGGGCTTGACATTTTAATCCCCAGAATCCGCCTTGTTTACCACTTGACAGCAGCAGGTTTCAGTTTGAACGAAGTGCTTTGTAACTTCCAGATCCCAAAGTAGTACATGACCACACACATACACACACACAGAACGAGAATGTCCCCTGAGATTAGGGGCTGGCTGAGCAGCCACCTGCTCTCTGTCCTGACAGCACATCAGACTGGGAGATGCTTAAGGTCTGGAAGAGGGCAAAACTTGAACCAAATTCAAGTACCGGTCAGCAAAGGGCATTTAGGCTTTTCTGGAGCAGGCTCTGGATCCTGCCCACGGCCCTTCCTGGGCCTTGACAAGCTTGTATTTCTTCATTCGCACAACATAACTTTCCTGATTCATAGCCCCGGCCTCAAGCGCCAGATGCTGAAGTCAGGCAGGCAGCTCGGATTCCGGAGGCTCCTGTTGCTCTCACCGGGATTAGCACAGGGTACGCCAGCCGGAGCACGGGGGTGGGGTGGCCTTCTCCCCTTCCAGCCTGGCTGCGGTTATGTCTTTGCAAGCACTTATTTAAAAAAAAAAAACAAAAAAAACTCCCTTTGTTGTTGTGCAAACATGGCTTCTCTATGATCTCTCTCTCTCTCACGGTGCCTTCTCCACCTGCATACCATGGTCCTTACTGTTGAGGCAGCTTGCTGGGATTCTGATTTCTGCAGAGATTTGAAATTGGATAAAATGGTTTCAACAGAGGAAACGAAGATACTGCCACCATCTTGAAGTTCTACTTAAAACGGAAGGCCATTCTGCAAAACAGGACAGCAAAGGAATCCATTGTTTCCAGCAGGGCAAAGATGCCTCCATTCGATCAGGAGGGTAGAGTAGGGGAGGGGAACAAACCCATTTTCTCCTCCCAACATGAGTTATTGTTTAATGAAGATGAATTTCGATTTAAATGTTAACGCCGTTGAATGATGAGTTTGATCAAGGCTGGTGATCAGTTAGCAAAACACAGGCTGGAGATGAGTTGTTTACATGCTCAACAAATGCAAATTGATGATTTTCTCCTCCTTCGGATCTGGGTCACTTTGGCAAGGTCTTCGTCATTCACTTGTCCTGAGCACATCGGCTGCACTATTTCATCAAAACCCAGTAGGGTACATGCAAGTGGGCTGATGAAGGACAAAGGCCACATTTTACTTAGTCAACCACATGTGGAGGGCAATAGAGGGCAGGATTCTGAAATGTTGTACATGCATTTCTTATTGTGGGCCAATCTGTAGACTTCTTCAATAGAAACACCCGTATGGAAGCTCAAAAATTCTCTGGATATTTATGGGTAAAATGTCTAAGATTTACCTAAAATGTTTCAGAAAAAAATTCTTTAAAAAAATGTTTGCATGTGTGTGTTAGGGGAAAAACAGATAGAAAGATAAATCAAGATTGTCAAAGTATTTAGAATTGTTGAAGTTGGGAGAAGGAAACTGGGGGTTCATTATTCTCTCTACTCTCATATCTATTGGCAGTTTTCCACTATATAAGTCTTCTTTAAACCCATAAAAATTGTCTGAAGACAATCAGGTAATCTATGAAGCAAGTGAAAAGCAAAAATTCAAAAGAGAAGACATAGAAGAAAAACATGAAGACCCAAATAGACTGATAAAGTATATGAACAGACAACTGTCTAAAAAATTATGTCTAATAAAATTTGAAAACCCGTTCAACCTCACTAAAACAGTTAAAGAAATTTAAATGAAAGCAATGGGATGCCATTTCTCTTCCCAAGGAATAAGTGAAGATTTAAGGAGTAGAGTTCCTAATTTCAGTGAGCACCAGTGCTGGCCTCCCTCAAGCAGCTGCTCAGAGTGCATGTTGGGACAACTTTTTGGAACCCAACTTAGCAATGTGATTTCAGCAACCTTAAATTTGTTCCTATCCATTCAGCCAGTAATTCCACTTCTAGGAATTGTGCCTAAGGAAACAAGTAAAGATGTGCATGGTGACTTGTGATTCATGTACATGAATGACTGTGCTAGTATTATAGAGAGGAGTGAAAACAATTGAAAATGACCAAACACCCAACAATAAATGACACCTTAGGTGATTTTTGGATAATTAATTTGTGCATTTATTTAATAGATTTATCTGGATCGCTTACAAGCCACACACAGGAGACACAAAATAAATAAGACACAGTCCCTATCTTCAGGGAGTTGATAGGGCCATGGGGACACGGACAAGGAAACAGTGACAAAGGCCATTTATATAACAGAGTGCACACCAGTTACAAGGAATGGCTTTGCTTTAAGGTAAATGCAGGATTCCATTGTATATATTGCCTGTGTAAAAATATTTACATAAAAGTATAAAGATTGATAAGCAATATGCACAATGTTAACACATTTACTTCTAAGTGCTGGCTTACTGGATGATTATTTTTTTCCCTTATACTTTGCTCTAAATCACAAAATATTCTCCAATCAAAATATATAATTTTAAAATTAGAAAAAAATAAACATCAAAAGAGCAGGGTACTACATTTGATGAACACCTATTTTTTTTCTTTTAGATTCTTTATTGAATTTATTGGGGTTACTGAATTTACTGAATTTATTGAATTTACTGAATATATTGGTTAATAAAATTATATAGGTTTTTTATATAATAAATTTATATAATAAAATTGTATAGGTTTCAAGTGTACAATTCTGTAATACATCGTCTGTATATTGTATTGTGTGTTCACCACACAAAGTCAAGTTTCCTTCTTTTACCCTCTTCTACCTGCCTCCACTCCCCTTTCTGTATGGTAGTCACCATACTGTTGTCTGTGTCTATGACTTTTTTGCTTTACTCCTTTACCTATTTCACCCAGCCCCCAACAGCCCTCTCCTCTTATAGCTGTCATTCCGTTCTCTGAACCTATGAATTTATTCCTATTTTGCTTGTCAGTTTATTTTGTTCATTAGATTCCACATATAAAAAAAATCATATGGTATTTATCTTTTGTTGACTGGCTTATTTCACTTAGCATAATTCCCTCTAGATCCATCCATGCTGTCGCTATAATGAACACCTCTTATTTGCCATGTAGATTTCTGAATACTACACATAGCCCACCCTCCCACTTACTATACATACAATGCATTCATACATAATCTCATTTAAATCACAATTTTTAGAGTTAGGCTATATTTTTTAAATGTTTAACTTTTAATTTTTAAACAAGTTATATATTCATGTGGCTTCCAAACTGAAACAATATGAAATTATATATAGTGGAAAATCTGATTTCTACCCATGCCCTGAACCACTAACCCCTATCCTCACACCGGATTTAACAACTTTTATTAAGTTCTCTGTGTTGTCTATGTAAAATAGACAAATAAAAATATTTTGTATTCCTCCTTTTTTATACAAAACCTAGCATGTTATACACGCTATTGCTCATCTTACTTTTCTCACTAAAATAATGTGTACCTCTTACAATGGTGAAGATTAAAGAACTTCCTCATGTTTTAAAAAATATGTTTTTATTGATTTCAGAGAGGAAGGGAGAGAGAGAGCGATAGAAACATCAATGATGAGAGAAAATCATGTCCCCTGCATGTCCCCTACTGGGATTGGGCCCTCAGCCCGGGCATGTGCTCTAACTGGGAATCAAACTGTGATCTCTTGATTCATAGGCCAATGCTCAACCACTGAGCAACACTGGCCAGGCAGAACTTCCTCATTTTTAATGCCCATGTCATATTCCACGGGTGGATATATCAGAATCTGATAATTGGTCTCTAGTTCTGCTGCACGTGAAGTTTACAATGTTTTCCTATTAATCTGCATGGCTTATAAAAGGATCAGATTTAGTTCAAATGTGGATTTCGCACATTTTCCTTGCTAGGCATCTGAGTTGTCTCCAATAGAATAAGGTCTGGTTCAAAGAAGTCACTTGTACGAGTCGCATTTTACAGATGAGGGATAGAATTCTCAGAGTTCACTGAACTGGCCAAAGTCATAAGCTAGTAAATGATGGATCTAGGCCTCCAACTCAAGCTGGTCAGGGACAGAGCCATGCTTTCTCATTCAGAGCTGGACTAAGAGATAATCATCGCAGGTACAGCGGAAGGATATACAGAGGACTTAAGCGTTATGTACAAGATGCTCAATTATTGGTTTATTATAATTAGGCACAGAAGAGGAACAAAGGGGACCTCTGAATAGCTGTGAGCGGGAAAACTCATGTGTGAGGACTGGGGAAGGGATGATCAATAGATCCAGGAGGACTTTTTAAAAAAATATATTTTATTGATTTTTTACAGAAAGGAAGGGAGAGAGATAGTTAGAAACATCGATGAGAAACATCAATCAGCAGCCTCCTGCACACCCCCTACTGAGGATGTGCCCACAACCAAGGTACATGCCCTTGACAGGAATTGAACCTGGGACCCTTCAGTCTGCAGGCCGATGCTCTATCCACTGAGCCAAACCAGTCAGGGCGATCCAGGAGGACTTTGCTGGGATTTTGAGGTATCCATACCCATGGGAATCGAGAGGTTTGCTGTTTTTGAGCAAGGGAACCACTGTTGAGCAGTCTTTTCTTGGGGAGAAGGAAAGCTTGGCCTGCTCCTTCAGTGTGGGTTTTCCTGATCTTTTCCAGCTTCTGAGGTTTGACTTTGGCAGAAGGTGTGTGTGTGTGTGTGTGTGTTGTTGGCAAGGGGCCAGATGGGAAGATGGGAGTTCTAGGATTTCATTAGTCTGAAAACTAATGGCAATACTGTCCTTATTTCCTAGATTAAATGCTAATGAGGACCCTGAGCGAGTGTTAGCATGAAAGAGACAATGAGTCCCGGTGTCCAAACAGAGAACACACATTTCTAACCTGTTTCGGCTCCATTCAGCATAAAATATACAATTCCGCTTACAAGGAAGGGCCTCCTGGCCTCCCTCTACTCCCCAGCAATGAGCGGGTGAGGCTGACCCACTCAGGAGGGTTGCCAGAGGAAATACAGTCACCTCGTTCTATTTGAATCTCAGATCAACAACAGGCAACATTTAAAATATAATATATTCCATGCAATATTTTTATCTGATCATCTTGATACAAGCTGAAGGGCTCAGCTCAGACATTTCTGCCAGCATCCATTTTTTCTCCTGCAGGTATTCTGCTCATCACAGGTGAAAATGTTTGGGGCAGGAAGAGATTCTGCCTTCAGACCACTTTCATTTGATGGCTGTTGGTAAGTCAAACTGGTTATAATAACACCACCAGTTCCATATAAATATTTATCATTTATATATTTTAAACTCTCTTGAAAAATTTTCATACTATAATAGTAATATATGTTTATTATTGAAAAATAGATATAAGTAAATATGTGAGTCATTTTACTTATATTTAACAGAAGTAAATATTAGGGTTAACTGATAGAATTACCAAACTCCAGATAATTTTTTTTGCAGCAACTCAGTTCATTCAAAAAACAACCCTGAACTTAAATAATAGTCAGAGCAAGGTAAATATAAAACACAAAACAACATGAGAAATTATCTACATAAATATATCTAAAATCACAATATAAATGTACCAAACTCTCTAGTTAAAAGATAGAATTGCCAGATGAAATTTTAAAATCTATAGATATTCTGCTTGCAAGGGTCACATAATACAAGAAGACATAAAAAGACTGAAAATAAAAAAATGGAAAATACATATTTGCCAGGTGAAAGAACCAAAACAATGCAGATACAGATACTATATATTAATATCAGATTTTTTTAAAAAAAAATGAAAAGGGCCAAGATATAATGATGAAATCTTTAATTCATTTGAAAGAGATAATCATTATGAATGTAAATATGCTCTGTAACACAGTCTCTAAATATATAAAGCAAAATTTACAGGCCAACGAGGATAAATTGACAATGCACATCACACTGGGAAATTTTGGACACGTACCTCTCTCAGTAATGAATAGCTCAAACAGAGAACAAATCTTTCAGGATATTTGAGAAATATAATTAACAAAGTTGATCCAGTGAAAATACAGAAAGGAACCCTGTAGCAAGATATTGGCACATATATATTCTTCTCGGGCACATAAGGATTATGTACAAAAACTATCCCAAAAGTAGGGCATTAATTAGATCTCTGCATATTTCAAAGAATGAATAACATAGAGACCATATATTTGATCCCAATGCAATTAAGTGAGAAACAAATACCATATAAAATTAATTTTAAAACTCCATATAGTTTGAAATTTAAAAACATACTTATAAGTAACTCATGGATCCAATATGATTAGAGTCCTTATAAGAAAAGAAGAGACACAGACACGGGAGGGAAGGACAACATGTGACAGTGGAGGCAGAGATTGGAGTGCCGCAGCCACAAGCCAAGGAATGCCAAGCTCGCTAGCAAACAGCCAGAACTAGGAAGAGGCAATGAAGGATGCTCCCCTACAGGTTACAGAGGGAGCATGGCTTTGCTGACACTTCCATTTCAGGCTTCTACCCTCCAGAACAAATTCTGTTCCAGTTAGTGGTACTTTCTATGGCAGCACTCCATTGCAGGGGTACAAGACAAATACTCTGAGGAAGTGGGGGAGGCAGTGAGCAAGCAGTCCCTGGAGAGTGTATATGTCAGGGGGAGTGTGTGGGGAGGTGGCAAGAATGGAGCCCCAGAGGAATACAGGCTGGCATGTTCCCTAGTGAGCTCCATGTGCCCCTCCCACAAAAACTGGCTCTGATCTGAATGGGAGAGTGATGGATGTGGAACATAAAAATGTGTTTCTGATTCTGAGGGCCTGCTGACAACACTCTGAACCCCCACTGGGACCTGGGTCCAAATTTTAGACAAAGATGTTTGTCAAAAAGTGAAGAGATAAGGATCTTACTAGAAAGATCTTCATTACTATCCAATCTTTAATGAGTTTCTGCATGTGTTTTTCTAATGTAGATTCTTCTCCATTACCTAAACAGAATGCTAGTCCCCTCATCTTTTTTAAAAAGAGAAACAGCTTTATTGAAGCAGAATGACATACGGTAACATGGCATAAAGTATACAACTTGATCAATTTTGACATGTGTATACG
Source organism: Murina feae (assembly GCA_004026665.1). NCBI lineage: Eukaryota > Metazoa > Chordata > Mammalia > Chiroptera > Vespertilionidae > Murina > Murina feae. Next base: position 124,343 of record PVJC01000121.1, on the reverse strand, counting down.
CCTGAGAATCAGGTCCACAATTAAGATTGTGAACATACATCATCCGAAACTGTTTCCTTATGGCCCTTGGTAACCTGTCCCTCCATCCCCTACCCTCTGCCCTGCTTCCCACTGCTGCCTGGAAACGTTCTCTGAGCCTTAAACTGGGCAATCATAAGGCTCACCTCACTTGTTTCCTGCTCCTCAAGGACAGCCCTTCCTTTTGCCCAGTGCCCAATGGCTTGCACCCCACTGTTTCCGATATGTTGTCTGGACTTTTAGTTGTTTCAGATCAGAAGGTAAATCTGGTCTCTGTTACTCTGTCTGGAGTGGAAAAGCAATACCAACCCACTCATCTTGAATGATTCCCTGCACCTTGATCAGAAAACAGTGCATTCTCTCCTTCCATTCAGAAAGTCTGAGTAGTGCTGTGGTCGATTGTCTTGAATATTCATTACGTGGGAGTTTCTTTCATCCACCCAGTCATTCAACAAATATGATTGAGGATGTCCCCTGTGCAGAGCTCTCTCTTAGGCACTGGGGATGCAGTGATGAGCAAGACAGACATTGTCCCTGCCCTCCAGGAAATCCCTGCCAAGTGGAGGACATAGACAACAAAACAGGTGAGCTCAGGCCTGAGAAACAGGGCCACAGGAGAGGTAGTTGCAGGGTTCTCCGGGTGTGGGTGTTCAGACGGGAGCAGTTGCTTTCAGGGCCCCATTTCCCATCCCCTCGGCCCGCGCCTGGCCTCGTCTGCAGCTGCGGCGGCAGGCTCCTCATGACTCAGTCCCATGCGGACCTTGCACCTTTCTCTTTCTCTGCCTCATGCCTTCTCTGAAGCTTCAGAAATCCAGGCATCTGCAAACAAGAGCTCCTCAGAAGCACAGTCAGAAAGAGGGCATGGGGAGGTAATGGGCACATCGGCCCTTAACCAGTGGGAGGTGGGAGCTGTGATAAAGGACCTCACTCTCCTGGCCTTTGGAGGGACGGTCCTAGCGGGGGATTCTGTATGCTTCTCAGAAGTCCTGGCATGATGGAGACCCCCATTGCTGAAGGCAATAGTTGCACTGGTATTTACGCTTTCTCACTTGTCCCCCAAATCTCTCCTCCTAGCTCTGGGATCACTTCCTAAATAAATCACCTGCATCCAAGGAGTTGCCTCAAGCTCTGCTTTCAGGGGGACTGAAATGAAGACATAGACTTATCTAAATTAGTACAGTAACCCCATTTGACAGATGAGAAAATTGAGTCCTGGAGCCTTTACTGAAATAACAAGTCTAGAAAGTGGGACATAGGGTACAAACACAGGTCATTGGGTTCCAAATCTCTTGGGGCTATTTTTTCCATGCTCTGGGTGCCCCTGGAAGCTATTATCAAGGGTGTAGGCCCAGGAGCTGCAGGGAGCTCCCCGCGCATCGTCTGTAGTAATAGTAAACCCAATAGCAAATGGAACAACTATGCGTGCGTGTCCTTGTGATAACTCAGGGGACCACGCTTAAGTCTTTCAAGCAGGTGCTGCATATGTTCAGGGTGCTGAGGTCCACAAGTGCGAACACATGGCCCTGCTCTCTAGGGAGAGAGTAAGCAACAGACTGACATTAAGTGCAGTAGGGATTAGGCCGGTTAGGGCTCAAGAGGGCATCCCAAGAGGGAGAGGGAGGGACTAGCGTGCTCTGGATGGGGAGGCTGAAACACCCAGCAGGAGGGAACATGACACAGAGGCCTGGAACAGCCCTGCTAAGGGCCCCATTGGCAGGTGGGAAGAATTGACGCTAGGTGCGTTGGGAAGTGGTGGGGAGGAGAGGGCAGGACTCAGAAGAGAGGCAGAAAGTGGGTCCCAGGGGTTCTGCCGGGAAGTCTGGGCCTGGCAGTGGGAGCCACTGAAGGCTTTTAAGTAGGTCAGTGATTTTTCACCTTTAACAGGCATCACAATCGCTTGGAGAGTTTGCTAAAACACAAATTGTTGGGCCGAGCTCTGGAGTTGCTGAATCTGTAGGATGTGTCCTGAGAATTTGCATTTGTCGCCAGTTCCCAGGGGCTGCCGATGCTGCTGGTCTGGGAACCGCACTTAGAGGCACTGAAGCAGGGCCTGAGGTGCTCTGAGGCTCTTGGGTGGACTGGAGAGGGCCTAGTGGGGACAGAGTGGGTGAGAAGGCTGCTGCAGGGGTCCCGTTTCAGCCGAAGGGAGCGTGGGCATAGAGGGAAGAGAATGGGAAAGACAGGCACCAGGACTTCAGTGGTTTGGGGAAAGGAAAATAAAATAATCCAAATGGATCTTATCAGTATCTCAGAATCTCCAGACCAGGGGCCAGTGTGTCCAACCAGGTGAACTGTGTTGAGAGGCACATTCCTTCCCTTTATTCCTTCCACCTCCTTCCCTCTGGTTAGAAGAGCAGCAGGAATCGTTCAGCGAACGGAAACATGCCACCAAGAAGACAGAGTGGGATGATAAAATGAAACGAGAGACAAGCAGAGAATTGATCACCAGCGGGAACCCAGAGACCAGGAGAGCCAGGCAGAGGTGGAGTGAGGACAGACAGATCAGCAGACCTCAGTTTCCCAGCCTGGGCCTCGCTGGTGGAGGGGTGGGTGCCCTGAGACTCTAATGGGTCAAGGTGCCCTGTGGTAGGCTCAAGTCTTCCATTGCTTCCAGTCAACAAGACATTGGAGGGAAGGGGCACTTGTAAGCAAGGGCTCCAGTCTGCCCACTAACAGTTTACTGTCTCACTTCTTTACCTACACAGCTGCTCTCCCCAAGACCCTTCAGTTTGCAACACTTTAGAGGCTGATTGCCATTCTCATCCCCCACCAATGTTCCCCGTGGGAGCTCCTCTGTGATCCTTCGAGCACAGGCATTTATACAAGACCAGGTCAGACACTGGCTAAGGCTGTACACGTGATGGGAGGGGACTCTGGCTGCAGCCTTTGGCCAGAGCCCTTCCCTCCCTGCTAATCGGTGTCCTGGTCCTGCAGGTCCTTCTGAGGTGTGACCCCACAAAGCCCATCTTCCTGCTCCTGACCCTGTGAACTTCCAAAGCAGGGCTGGCCCTGCAGACCTGAGCCCAGGGCAGCAAGTCCCCGGGCTGTGCCTCTGAGCAGGTCGTGGATGGGGTGGAGGTGCCTCCTGCTCTGAGGGTCAGGTCTCCACAAGGCTGCTCAGTGCCTCTGGGTTGCGGGGGCAGGTCTCAGAGCTGGTGCCTGCACACATACAGAGAAGCCCCCAGGGACCCCTCCTACACTGACAGGACGGAAGCCCCCCTGGGGGGGCAGTGGGGAGGCAGTTCCTTTGAGGAGGCGTCTAGAGGAGAAGGGCTTTCTGGAAGCCAGCTATCCATCTTCTGGGCCCATTTTCCCCACTCTGCCTGGACACTTCCAGCCTCCTATAGTTTAATGTTGGACATTTCTGCTCTGATAGAAGAAGGGGTCCATGGGCAAGACCAACAGATTCTCCAGAGAGAATCTGACAGGCTTTTTATCTTGTGAATCTTCACCTGAGGATATTTTTTTCATTGCTTTTCAGAGAAAGTGGAAGAGAGGGAGGGGGAGAAACAGAAGGAGAGAGAGAGAGGACACCAATGTGAGAGAGACACATCGACTGGCTGTTCCGCTTCCCCCAACCCACCACAACTGAGGACAGGGAGTGAGCCCATAATTCAGGTATGTGCCCTTGACCAGGAATCAAACCCGAGACTCCTGGGTGTGTGGGCCGATGCTCTAATCACTTAGCACACTGGCCAAGTCTGACAGGCTTCTTTTAAAAAATTAAGGTAAAATTCACATAATATAAAATTAACCATTAAAAGTAAACAATTCAGTGACAATTAGTATAGTCACGAGATTGTGCAACCACCACATCCATCAAGTTGCAAAATATTTCATCATCCCCAGGTAATATCCTGTACCCATTAGGCAGTTACTCCCCACTCCCCCTTCTCCATAACACCTGCCAACCACCCATGTGCTTTCTCTTTCTGAGATTTGCCTACTCTGGACATTTCCTGTAAATGGAGTCACACAAGCCTTACCCTCTCATCTGGCAGTTCACTTAGCATAATTTCGAGGTTCATCCACCCTAAAGTTTGTATCAGGGCTTCACTCCTTTTCATTGCTGAGTGGCTTTCCGTCGTAGGGATACATCACAGTTCACTGAGGCGGTCATCCACTGACGGACATTTGGGTTGCTGCAGCCTTCTGGCTATTGTGAATAGGCTGCTACAGATATTTGTGTCCAAAGGTTAGTCTGCGTACCCACTTTCAATTATTTAAGGTCTATACCTATGACTTGGAATGGCTTATGCAGGAATGGATTGTATGATGATTCCATGTTTATTGTTCTGAGGAACCTTACTTTCAGTTCAGCTGTTTTCATGCCTCAGCCTGACCCTGCTAGAGCTCCCAGGACCACGACTGGCCAGAGGGCTCCCAGGTTGTAGCTCAGGTAGCTGGGTCGATGGGTGGATAGGGATGCTGTAGCTATGGGGAGCACACTAGGGGTTGGGAGGTTGCATTGGACTTGAAGCGTCTGTTGCATGGCCACATGGACTTACCTGGAGGAGGGGCTGGATGTGCTCACCTGCAGCCACAGGGAAAGGTGTGGGCTGGAGACTGCAGTGGGTCCCCTCAGTGGCTCAGGTCATCATATGTGTCTATACTCAATGAGCACTTATCGTTTTCCTGCTCTAAGCACTTCACACTGTCAAACCATCCCAGCACCCCCTAAGGTCCCATGGGGACCCTCATTTATCCAATAAGGAGAAAAGTACTGGGCTCCCTCAGCACCCCTTAACTCCCACCCCAGAGCTCACTGATGTCAGTGTTGCTTTGCTTCTGGCTGTGATGCTGGAAGCCTGATCTGCTCAGGGGCAGGAACTGGTCTTTCCTATTTCTCTCTGGGCCTGGGTCAAAGGCTGGTGCGCTTGTCCAGTGGTGCCTGAGGGTGAATGGACCTCCTGAATTAGGGCTTTAGAGTAAGAGGAGAGAAGAGGGAAAGAAGTGGCACCTGGGGAACCTGAACATTGAAGGGCAGGAGGAAAAGAGTAATCAAGAAAAGAGACCAAGAAAAACGGGGTAGGAAAGGGAGGCATTTTAAAGTGAGTTGCCCCATCCCAAGGATGTTTTGCATGTGGACATTTGGGTGCAAGTTGCAAGGGGGGGAGGCCGTAACAGATGTGACGGTCACTGCAACTGCGGGAAGTGTCTAACAAGTAGGCTGTGAGCAGGTGCCCTGACTGACGTTCTCCATCAGGGAGAGGGGAGGCTGAAGGAGGACCACGGTGATGGAAGGCAGCCAGCTCCTGTCCTGGCAAATGACCGAGGGATGGCAGGTACCCAGGTATGGGGACAGTGCATTCCCTTCTCCCCCTTGGAAGGAATTAATTACAATCATAAAAGGAAGACAGGAAGAATCCCTGCCACACTCCCTCCCTGGCAAAGCCAGGTCAGGGGAGAGGTGCAACCTCCCAGGGCTGGAATCAGAAGAAAAGCCCCTTCTCCAGGGAGAAAATGGCAGGAGGCCTCATTAATGCCATTAAAATGCAGAGCTGACAGGTGGAGGTCCTTGGTGATTGCCAGGGCGCAGGGGGGCTGAGCTGTCTGAAGAGCTGTCTCCTCCTCCTCGTCCTGCCGCAGCTTGCAGTGACCTGCGCTGCCCCTCTTGCTGCCCAGTGTCTGGCAGCCAGTGGCCTGGCAGAAACTCAGCTGCTGGGAGGGAAGGGCCTTTGGGGAGTCCAGGCACGAAGTGGGCACGAAGGTCACAGGCAGACGGGCTGTGTGTTTCCATCCTTTGTTCTCCGTCCTCAGCTGTGGGGGGGTCTGTGCAGGTGTGAGCCGCCCAGGTCCTTCTCTCAGTCTATCAGTAGGTGTCTGGCTGGCTGTCTCCATGTGGCCTTCTGAAACTGCTCTCTGTAGACAGCCCCCCCCCCCACTCGTTCCCTCTGCATCTGTCACCGCTCTATTTACAGTTCCATTTCTCTATATTTATCCCAGCTCTCCGCCCCCTCATTGTCTCCTTGCGGTCCGGTCCGTGCCTCCCTCTGCGGGGACTTGTCATTAACTCCTGGGTCTTCCCTGCTAGCAGCATGCAGGCTGACACCCCATCCTCTCCGGAACGTCCACAGGCTGCAGGTGACACTGGCTAAGGCCCCTCATTCTCACAGGAGCCGGGAAACTGGCCCAAAGGCAGCGATGGCTTCCTGGGCCATGGCCCACGGCTTTGAGAGTAAACCGCTGCCTCCTGGCTTCCGAAGCCCCCCACTTCCTAAGTCCTGGGTGTCCACACGGATGGCCAGGACAGGTCCCAGGCTGTGGCTCTGCAGGCTAGTTTCCCATTCCGTCCTCATAATGAACCTTGGATGGTCCCGACACACGCACTTCTACAAATGAGAAAGCAACGGCTCAGAGGTGGGTAACTCACTGAGGATGCAGCACCCACGCCCCAGCCTGCTTTGCAATGTTGCCTCAGGGCTCTGTCCTGTGAGCCCGTATGTCTAAGCCACATACTGGTGTGTGTATGCATTTCTTTTTTAATGTTTTCATTGATCTTTAGTGAGAGAGGAAGAGAGAGGGAGAGACAGAGTCATCAATGATGAAAGAGAAGCATTGATCTGCTGCCTCCTGCACACACCCCCTACTGGAGATAGAGCCTGAAACCCAGGCACATACCCTGACTGGGAATTGAACCCTGACCTCTTGATTCATGGGTCAACGTTCAACTACGGAGCCATACCGCTGGGCTGTATGTGCACTGCATTGTGAGTGGCTGTGAGGTCTGGATGTGTACGTGTATGTGGCTGTTTGTATGTGTGCTGCTCGTGTGTGTTAAGATCTGGTTCCTCTTTCTAAGAGGCACTTTAGGACAACACCAATGCCCCTCTCAGTCTTTACTGAAAATGTGACAAACAGGGTCTCTGAGCTCAAAGGACTTTGCAGGTGCAGGGGCTCTGCCCCCAGGGCTGGAGCACGCCCTGCCTGCCTTGGCGTCCTGCACCCACATGCATGGTGATAGGGGCTGGGCCACGAAGGCAAGGCTGAGTGTTAGCGCTGAGGGCTCCCTACAGCCTGGTCCTCTGGTGCCCTGAGGCTGACTCTGATGAGGCCTGTGACTGCCATGGAAGCAGCAGGGCTCCCACTCAGAGGCCCTGGGATGTCCATTTTAGCCCATCAGGAACCCACTCCGAAGGCCAGAGCTTTCTTCCAGGGTTTTGGCAGATGACACAGCTCATCTTGTCAACAGAAGGGGCTGCCCCAGTGTGAGGAGGGGCTCCTCCTGCTTCCTCACCCCCTTCCTGTATCCCGCATGGCTCACTTTCCCACGGGCACTCGTCTGGGGCTGCCTGGCTTATGGCCATGCCCCAAAGGCCTCAGGATGCCTAGCCTGCGATTTTCAAACTGTATTTTGAGACCCCTCACCCCCCTCACCTATCCAAGAGGTGCTTCAGGAGGATGGAGAGGGTAAGTGGTTACAGGATACCCTGAGGGTGGGAGTCAGTTTATCCTCCTCTGACCAGGGCTGCCCTGATTTTGTCTTGTACAAATTGGGCTTTTTTTCTAAGCTTGACTAGTCCAGCACCGTGACAGATGCCACATTTTTATTTGTCTTCTTTTTAAAAAATATTTTTACTGATTTTTAGAGAGAGAGGAAGGGAGAGTGCCAGAGAGAGAGAAACATCAATGTGAGAGTGGGCCATTGACTGGCTGTGTCCTGCATGTCCCCACTCGGGGATAGAACCCACAATCTAGACGTGTGCCCTGACCAGGAATCAAACCGGCAATCTTTCAGTGCACAGATGATGCTCAACCAACTGAGCCATACAGTCAGGCCTTTTACTTGTCTCGTTAAAAAGGGCTCCAGCACCCCCTTTTCTATCCCCATTGACTCGTAGCTAGGGACAGGCAAACTCTCAGCCCTCCCTGCAAATGGCTCTAAGAGGAGCAGAGGCGGAGAGGGCTGAAGGGACGTTCAGGGCTGCAGGGCACCTCTGACATGCCTCTCTGATCTTGTTGCACCTGTGCTCCCTCTTCACCACGGGTGTCTTAGCCAGGACACTTGAGGTCTCTTGGGCAGCCGGCCATGAGTCGGAGGAAGGGTGCTGAGCCATGTGGCCTCCGAGAGCTGATTTAGGGAGGAGGAAGCAGATACAAAGGTGTGTGTGTGAGAGAGGAGCACCTCATCCTCCACTCTCTGGGAGCACCTTCCAGAGCTCCAGCCTAAGTTCTGGAGGCCCTGGGAGCTCCCAGCAGTGGGAGAGCCTTGCCCTCACCCAGAGCTGCCCTCTAGTGGAGACTCTGTGAATGGCGACCAAGTCCTCAGATTAGTAGCACCTCCGCTCCCAGAGGGTTTATAAGGTTCCCTGTTCAGTAATTCATACATCCAACCATTTCTTTTATAATGAGTTGAGTAGTGACCTCCAAAAAGAGAGGGGGGGGGTCCTAATTCTTACTACCTCTGACCTTATTTGAAAAAGAAAAGTTTTTGTAGATACAATCAAGCTAAAGCTCTTGAGATGAGATCATCCTGGATTAAGCAGGTGAACCCTAAATCTAATGACAGGGGTCCTTATAAAACACAGAAGAGGAGAAGACCCAGGGAGAGAAGGGGAAGGTCCCGTGGAGATGGTATCAGAGACTGGCATGATGCTGCCACAAGCCAAGACATACATGAGCCGGAAGAGGCGAAGACACTGAGTCTCCCCTCGGACTTCCAGAAGGAAGATAGCCCTGCTGACACCTCGCCTTTCAACTTCTGACCTCCAGAACCGAACTGTAAGATAATAAGTTTGTGTTATTTTAAGCCCCTAAGTGTGTGGTCATGGGAAATGAATACAGGCTCTGATCAAATGGGCCTTTCTTACCCGTTATAAGAGGATCCCTTCCTGGCTGGGGCCCATGACCTCTTAGGAATCAGGGCCTTGCTTGCCAGCTCATTAGTGTTTCTGCACGAACCGGCCCCATGCAGAGGCTATACCTCTGCCTCGGGCGTCGTCACCCACTGGATTTTCCTGGCAAATGAAACCTCCCTCTCCCCTTGGGCAGCCTCCCAACCACAGAAGTTAATCCAAATGAGCAAGGAACAGGCAGGCCCTGGCTCAGACCTACTGCACCTGGATGTTAAAGCTGGGACCCAGTAACGCCTGACTTGAGGGGCTGTGGCATGGAGAGCACGCTGCTTAAGTGCTGGTGACATGGGGGGAGGAGAAGCCACGCCACTTTCCCCAAGTTTGGGTTTTTAGATGAGGGGCAGGGTCACAGGAAGTGATGTGTGAGTGTGGAAAACTTCTGGGACAAGCAACCCTAACAGGAAATGCAGCCACAATTATGGTCAGCACTACTGTTGATGGCAATGAGGACAGTAGCTGTACTGATAAGAGAAGGAGACGACCCCGCATTTACAGTGTGCCAGGCATTTAGCACACGCCTTTTAATCTTCGCAACAACTTACAAGATGTTAGTTAGCCTTTGTTAGCCCTTATTTGCAGTTGGAAGGCTGGAGCATAGAGAGGTTAAATAATTGCCTGAAACAGTCATAAAAATATTGATTTGCCGCATAACAGATCCCAGAGAGTGTCCCCGTTTATGGTTTTATTTTGGTGCCCAGAGCAGCAGGCAGGAATCCTTGTCTCCATTCTTCAGATGAGGAGGTTGAGGTTAAGCGACTGGTCTGAGGAAAAATCAGCAGGGCCATCCCTGCTCGGTGTCAGGTACATGCAGAGCACACCCTCCCCCCCCCCCCGCCCCGCCCCCCGAGTGCTATGAGGGATACATAGAATCATTAACAGGGTTAGCGTTTACCGGGCAATTACTATACGCCTGCTGGGCATGGTGTTACTGCATCACAGTGGGCTCATTCCGTCTCCACAACAACGTCGTGGAATGGAGACCAGAGAGATGAAGGACTTTATTTGAGGTCACACAGCTATGATAGTCAGTGGCGAAGCCAAAGATAGAAATGTTCAAGTGCTCTAGGTATTTTGGCAGGAGAGGAGCTCAGAGTTGAGTGTAAATAGCTTCCTCTCCTCAGCTTCGCTCGCTGATCTCCACAGGAGATGCTGTCCAGGCCTCCACGGGTTGGAGGGCGCTTCTTCAAGGTGACAAGGGCTCCCCCTTGCCCAGTGCCTCAGTGCCACAGAGCACTTTCCCCATCACTCCTCCGAGTTCCATGCCAGGACCCTTTCAAGTATTTGGATTTTAATTCTTTGACTAAACATGTTGCTCAAAATGTAACCAGATCATCAATGGGTCCTCACTGCCTGTCACTACTTGAGCCAATTCAGCAGAGATAGGGTTGGATCATACGTGAGCATTTATTCCAGTACTGCCAGCAGCATGGGAGAGCAGCAGGTCATCCACAGAAATCTGCTCTGCATCCCACCATAAGCCAGCTGCTTGTATTGGTAGAAGGACACAGATTACCTGGGGAAGCAGGCAGAAGGGTATGCCAAATGGGCAGTTCACAGGTAATGCTGCCGGAGATTTGCAAAGACCCGCAGGTATGCAAAGGCTGGCGATATGCAAAAGGGTGGGGGTCTTTCAAGGGCTGGAGGCTCTGGTTTCTGCAAGGATAAGGTTGTTAATCTTTCCATGATAACAGGCAGCTCCCAGATGGAGAGGAAGGGCTGCATTTCCAGGTGAGCTCCCAGGTCCCAGCCAGGTTAGAATGTGCCTTCTTTAACCAGAACAAAACAATTACGGTTAACAGAACATGATTGATATTTCTTACAATTATAGCTGTACCTCAATATTCTATCTCTGCCCCTAGCAAAAAGACAGTTATAAGGGAGAAAAAGTAAAAAGGCCGAGGGATCTTTTTTGTTCTTCAGTGATAACCTTCTAAGGCAGAAGTACTGTGTCTGAGGAAGAGCCTGGACCCAGCTTCCACTGTCACTCTTCCTCTGCTCGTCCACTGTTCTCTCTACCTAAAGGCTCAGGCTGCCCCACCCCCAACCTGCAAGGTTCCCTTGGCTGTCCACCAAGCTCTGCCCATTTACTCTCCCAACACGGCCCCGTAATTACATCTTCAGGGCTTTTAATTTTCATAAACATGAATATGGAAAATGAGGGAGGCTGGGCGAGGCCCTGGTGTGGAAAGGCCCACTGCAGCCCAGGCGGGAAGGTCAGGACTGGGATGTCCTCTTGCTAGGCAACATGCTCCTGCTCTGGGGCCTCTGAACATCCCCCCGGCATTGTGCTGCCCTAGGCTGAACCTTCAGAGTGGGCGGCTCCAAGGAGTAGCTTCTGGATTCACATTAAAACTGAATTAAGAAAAGTTTGTTTTGTCCAAAATGGCAAGGGGAAAACAATGCTTTGGCTGGGATGGGCACCAGCAAGGCACTGCCCCCCTCTGGGCATGGAGGGGGTGAGCGCTCCAGGTCGGGATCTAGCAGGTTTCTGGGCAGTCTGCCCACTGGGCCCTCATATTCCTGCTTCAGATTTGCCTGGGAGATTCATAATTTATAAAAATGTAACTCTTCCTCTCTACCTTTCCCCCCTTTGTGTGTGTATAAGTCCTCACCTAGCTTGAGTGATCTCTGCTCTTTGTAGCTCTTTGACCCTCAGTGAGACTGGCCATGTGCCTTGGCCGGCTTGGTTCTTCCCAGAGGCTGTCCTGCCACGTGGATGCCCATCCCACCAGGTGGACTGTGCTATGCTTTGGAGAAGAATTTGGTGGGCATCCCGCCTCCCATTCAGCTCCATTTTCTTCCCCAGAGCTCTCTGGGCCCAACTGTGGGAAGCAGCTACTGTGGACATTGGTGTCACTTGGCCTTTTCAACCTCTATGTCAAGGTCACGCTTCCAGGTCTTTGCTATGTGTTGTCCTATGTGGCCAGGGTTGGCAGGCAGGAGGCATCTTCCTTTGACCAAAGGAAGAGACCTCAACTGGAGGCTGAATTACATTCCCCTCCAACTAAAAGATTATTTCACTAGTTTGACTTCTTAAACATTTAAAATTAGTTGGAGGGGTTTTGGGAAATGGAACATTAGTGCTCCGGCCCTCCCTCCTGGCTCCACACTCCAGCCCATGTCAACATTCCCGACTGGTGGGCCTGACCGACAATTGCATGGGGCTCCGCACTCAGAAGCATTCCATGCTTGGCTCGAGGCTCTGTCACCTCCAGATTCTTAATGACTGCTTACCAAAGGGCTCTGCGTTTTATTTCTCAATGGGCCCTGTAGGTGAAGAAGCAATTCTTGCACACAAGGCCCTATTCTGGCCCTTTCCTGACTCCCACACTGACTATTCCAACGCAAGTTCAGATGCACACATTCAGGTCTGATAATTCTACATTTGTGCCAAAGGTGTGGTTCTAGTTGCTTGTAAGCAAACATTTTTGGGGTGCCCCTGCTGTGCTAGACACCATGCACTGTTCAGGGAGCTCTTCATCTCGGGGAGGAGATAGATGCGTAACTGAGTGACCAACACTCCCAGCCACCTTATTCAGCCAAGCCATGGAGAGAGAAGAGTCCTCCTGAAGGGTATATACTTGAGTTAATTGTGGGGGATTCAAGATTAGTCAGATTCTAGAGGAAATGGTATTCTACACTGAGTCAACCAGAGCAGATATCTAGAGGTGTGGGATGTCACAATGGGATCCTGAGACACTTAGGCAAGACACAGTGTGAGGCCAAGAGTGAGGAAGCTGGAGGAACCCACAGGGGGAGGAGGAGGGGAAGAGGGAGGAGAAGAGATAGTGTGAGGGAAAGGCGCAGGCTCTCCAGAGGGAGAGTGCACCGGGTCCTCTATCCTAAGGGTTTTAAGGGTGGAGATTTTAGGGGAGGTCCCAGGGGAAGATCTCAATAGAATATTCAGCAGCTTTCCAGGGGTGTCCTTTCAGGATGGTGGTCTCCACTGATTGTCCTGCACCAGGGCAGGGGAGTCATTATCCAATGCAGCTGGTCCTGAATTCAGTCCTGGCTGGTTTTGTTGCTTATCTGGGCCTGGAGCTGAAATTCAACTGAGCCCTAGATGTTATCACTAGAAAGGAAAGATCAGGGGGTCCAAACCTCATGACCAGCAATATGCTAGGGGAGGAAAGGTCACCTGGGGGGCAAGGTCCCACCCTACCATTGTCCTTTGCTATGCTCCTGGGGCTTTCTACCCTGGTGACCTTCTGTGCCTGGCCCATCATCCTCGCTCTCCTCAAGTCTGTCCAAATGCCTACACAGATGGATAGTTAAAAATATACTCAGAAAACCCTTGATGTACGTGGTTGCTCTACGGGAGGACCACCTCAACGCCTGACCATAAAGAGCCCTGAAGAGCTGTGGGGGAGGAAGGGGATTGACCTTTTAGAAGATTACATCCAATCTTGGTCCTGGTTGTCATTCTCGCTTCTGAGCACTTTCCTGACCTTTCGCCTGGCCTGCTTGTTTTGTCCAAAAGGGGCAGAGATGAGACACAATTGTGGAATGAGAGCGGAAAGTTATTTCTATTCCTTCTTACATCATGTCTTCAGCCCCCGGATAGGGGACATTTCTGAGACATGCCAGCCCCTCTATCTTGCCTCAGAGTGTCTTCCTGTCATTTCACTGGTGTGCAGAGCCAGCCTGTCATGGCTATATGTTTTTCTCATGGAGATGTTATCTCCATTAAGGTAAGCTGCCAGCAAGTGTGTGGTGAGTCCTTGTCTTTGCAGTCCAAATAGCCAGCCTTTGAACTCCAGATGACAGTGGCTGCACGTTGAAACTGCCTGGAAAGACAGGTGACAATTCATACTACTAGTTCCCATCCAGACCCACTAAGTCAGGGTGTTCAATGGCGGAACTTTCAAATCTGTACTTTTAATAGAATCCCAAGAGATTCTTATATAGCCCATCTATATGAGATTAGCCTAAAGAGAAAAGCCCTTTCAAAGTGAGAGACAAGAAGCATTTTTTGAGATTTAAAAAAAAAGAATAGCTTTTTGGGCAGCATTGATTCAGTAGGAACCTAAATAGTGCTCAGATTAGGAGACAAAGGCAAGAGGTATTTATGAGAAAGGGAAGGGGAACAATTACATATCAATAGAAGGAAGGCATTTCTACTGGTGTAAAGTGATGCTAAATCTAAACAACGTTTTATATTTTCTAGCTGGTAGTCATCAGTCCTGTAGTCATATCTGCTTCCTTTCTTTGTTAAATTTTTTTTTATTGATTTCAGAGAGGAAGGGAGAGGGAGAGAGAGAGATAGAAACTTCAATGATGAGAGAGAATCATGATTGGCTGGACGATCGAGCCTGAAACCTGCACATGTGCTATGACCGGGGATTGAACCGTGACCTCCTGGTTCATAGGCCCACGCGCAACCATGGAGCCAAAGTCAGCTCGGCCATCCATATCTGTTACCTTTGTAAGCAGTTCTTTGAGACACAATACTGCTTTAGGCCCAGTCCAAAGGTTACTTTGCCTTGTTTTCTTTTTTACATTCCAAAGGTTTGAGGCATCAGACCTAGGTGCAAGGTTGTCCTTGTGGGATGGCAACACTAAGTTTTTCAAAGTGGCTCCATTTATATTATTAGAACCCCCAAGAGATTCTGATGTCGCCAATCTACGAGATTATGGGAATCACTAGATTCAAACATGCTGTTTTCAGAAAGTTATGCTCTTTCTAGAAAAATGAAGTATGTCTTGAAGTTGTTAAATGTAACCTGGCTTTAGAAAAAAGATTGCACGAACTAATCGCATTATTCCTAGTAAGAACTAAAGAACTGCAAATACTTCAGAACAATTGCAATTCTTTCTACTTATCTTCCATTTCTTTTCCACTAACCTGTTTCTGTTCTCTGGAGTTAGTTGTACTTATCCTGATCTCCATTTTCAGATGTTAACAATCTTCCCCTTGCGATTTTGACACGTTAAGCTAGCTTGCCATCAAACACCATCCAAGATGCTTTTAGTTTTTTCCCTTCCTAGGGTCTTTGCCATTCTCTCTGTTAGTGTCCACCTCTTCTTGGCAAAGGAAAACTGTAAGAAGTGAAGTTTTAGGCCCACTCCTGAGTTCTCTTCTGGTGTCTGTTTTGTCTTAATCACTAGCACAGGGGCCAATTAGCTTCAAAGTCTTTCAAAGTTACAGCTTGTGTTGACACTAGTTTGGAAAACAATGATAAGATTTACACACCACTCTTCTCCGGATTCCCTTAGCAACCATGGCCAAATCTGATACAAAATTGTCAATCCCTGTTGGCCAGAAGGTAACTTTAAAAATACATTGGGGCGGATGCTCACAGGGGAGTCAACATCCTAGCTTCCATTCTTGGGTACTGAGCCTATAGGTGGAACAACCCAGCCTCCTGCTTCCAACCCATTAACCCTGCTGGCTTCCTGAATCCAGCAGAGAGAACCTTCAGGATGAGTGGAGGCAGCCAGACAGAAGGGCTAGCAAAGAGCAATCCATGCCCATCTCCACCCTCAGAGATCCCAGAGCCTGGAGACTTCATCTTCTCTTCTAGTTGCTGTCCTCTGACCTGGGAGGAATCCAGAATATTCATAAAGGATAGTCTTTAAGCTATATGCATTCAGATCCCTGATTTAGAGGAAGCACTGTGGGGACGAGGGGCTGTTTGCAAATGTGCTAGTGGGATCAAGTTGCAGACATCTTCATGCTGGAAAGTGGATCCAGCCCTCCAGGGTGGGCGGGGTGGATGCGGAGACAGGCGCTCTGAGCACAGACATCCCAGCCAGGCCCCTCTGAAAGGTCAGCCTTGCCAGCCCTGTTGCCGTCTCCCTGGGAGGCACTGTGGGCATTGTGCTTTTTTGGTGCCAGGAGAGGAGCTGGATGGGAGAAACCTGACCCTTCAATGCCAGACACCCGGTGCAGCTGATGTGTGGCTGGGTCCTCTTGCCAGACTTGGCCAGCCTCCCTCTCTGTTCGAGGCAGCATTAAGAAGATTGATTTCTGCTAGCCAGCCATAATGGGAGACTGTAATGGCTGCGAGGGAGACACTTGGCTTGTGGACATTTTGAACCGGTGCCAGTCGCTTCGGGGGAGAGCACTTGACGGAGAGCCAGGCAAGGTTTCTCTTAAGCTCTTTGCTTTTCTGTTTTCTCTTCTCCCGCCATCCATCCCCTCCCCTTTCTCTCTTAGCCTTCATTTTCTTCTCCCTTTCCATCCTCCACTTTCTCCCTGGTGGTCTGGAGTTACTCCACGTGGAAGGGCTCAGAGCCACTCTTGGCTTGGGTGCAGGGTGTCCTCTTACCTAGAGTCTCTTTCTTGTGCCCCTGCTAAGGGTGCAGCACCCCAGTGGATGGCTTCATTGCTTCCCCATGACATTCCCCGAGGCCCTTGGACTCCACAGAGTGCAAGCATTTCCTGATGGGGTTTGACTGCTCCCAAGGAGAGCAGAGGGCTTGGTCATCCCAGGAGCTGAAGGATGGTTCCCCACTTGGCTATGACTCAGTGTATGTTCCTTGTAGCCTTTTGGGGTGAGGAGAAGGGGATTTGGCTTCCCCTGGATGGAGACAGCTATCCAGGTGGGTGCTCTTAGGGTCTGTGGTCGGCGAACCTCTCGGAGGAAGGGGGCCTCCAGGTTCCAAAGCTTGGGCAGCACAGCATTCTGGCCTCTTCTTTCCCATTCCCATTCCCAAGGGCTGCCCCGAGATGCCCAGAGCCCAGTGGAGAGGGCTTGCAGCCCCAGTCCCACTTCCCATGTGCTCACAGACACAGCAGGGACCAGGACGACTCAGGCTGGCCAGGTGGAGAGCAGCTGCAGCCTAGGCTTCAAGGTCCTTCTGTTTGCAGGTGTGGAGCCAAAGCCTTGGTAAAGACGGACGACCCAGCCATCACTCACAGGTGAGCAGTCTGGTGGGCTCCCTTCCCTTGGAGCTGGGGGAGCCTGCTCTAGCTGGCAAGGCTGGGAGGGACCTTTGGAGGCAGAAAAGGCACCCGTGGAGGCCAAATCTGTTTTGATAATTAAGTCCCAGGTACTGCCGTTACTAGTAACAAGGAGTGGGGGGAAAGTTCAAGTACACCCTACCACGCCCCCCACGCCCGCCCTGCTCCCAGGTGCATCCCTCAGCAAACCATCTCCATGAACATTGTACTTAAAACCATAACTCAGAACAAAGTGTGCTCCACATCAGTGAACCCTGCACATCTTTCCAAACTTATGTCCTACATTTCCAGCTATTCGATCTTCGCTTACTAGTCTTCAGCCCACTGCTCCATTCCCCCCCCCCCCCCGCTTTTTACATTTCTGTTTACTTCCCCTGATTAAATGTTATGTACTCACAGATGGCCTCCCAATGGCCCTGGATCAGGTTCTACACCTCTTGTACCACCAGCAGTCACTCTGCGTCCGTCAGTGTTTTACTTTCTGTATTTGCTTCTCTGACTGTATTTGCTTAGTTTTTTTGGAGGGAGGGTCTGTCCCTTCTATAATTGAACATCCATGAGAACAGGGACATCCTGTCTGGCTCATCACTGTTCCCCCAGTGCCCAGCCTGTGCCCAGCAAACCGCAGGTGCTCAGAAAATCCTGCTGAATAAGTTAGTGACTGACAGCAGGAACAGACAGCCTTGGCTGGCCACGGCAGAGGCTTCCTGGGGTGGTGAGCATTGTCTTCTGGGTGCCAGAGGGAAGGAAACAGTTCCCATTGGCATCCTCTGGGGCATCATTTCCTAATGGATACCCTCTCCCCAGGTGGCTGTGCTGATTCATAAACTGGCCCCTATATATGAAGGGCAAGGAGAGACTAAAGAAAGAGACAGACCGTGCCGGCTTGGTAGCTGGCAGTAGGAACAAACAAGGGAACTTTCCTAAAGGCTTGTCTCGGGCGGCTGCAAGGCGAATAGATCTCAGCCTCAGGCCGCCAGAGTCTTAAAATGAGTCGATACAAAGACCTGAATGGGGTTCGGTCACATACTGTGTCCTGATGGTCTCAACCCCACATTGCTCTCAGGCTGCATCCTAGAAGTGGCTCCCGCTGTGGGAGTGGGGGGGCATGATGTACATTCCAAGGACATGGCAAGGGGTCAGGAGCCTCCTATAGCCCAGGGCCAGCTTGACAACCAACCAGTGGCTCCACCTCCCTTGATGACCTCTCTCCATGATGTCTGCTTCTTCATCTTAAAAAAAAAAAAAATTACACACCCACGCATTCATTGATTTCAGAAAGGAAGGGAGGGGGAGATAGAAATATCAGTAAGAGAGAATCATTGATCGGCTGCCTCTTACACACCCGCTACTGGGGATTGAGCCTGCAACCCAAGCCCTGACCGGGAATCAAACCACGACCTCCTGTTCATAGGTTGATGCTCAATCACTGAGCCACACAGGCCGGGCAGGCTTCCTCATCTTCACCTCTCATTCTCTTTCACAGGATCTCTGAGCAATGCTGGTATCTGCATGCCTGCTCCTTCCCTGCGCTAAGCCACTCAGCCAAGAAATGACACAATAATGACTCTACTCTTCAATTTAGCACACAAACTTAAAGCTTAATTCTTAACTCAGTGTAGCTTAATGGCATGCCACGACACTAACGTAAACGAGAGGAAAATTGCTTTGTTAATCCGTAAATACCTCTTAAGGAGAGTGAGCCCTGTAACATGAGAGACCCATCTATTCCACTGATGGACTCTTGTCCACATGGGCAACCTGGAGCTGAGGCAGCCGCGGAGGTCCTGGGGGCAGCTGGGGGACTGTGAAGAACAGTAATGTGTAATGTTATCTCTGAGGCTGTTTGTAGTTCTGAAAAGTAAATACCTCCATCACGTCGAATCCTCGGTAAAGTTTGCCCCACACCAATACTGCTTGAAAGTGGGGAGTGTGTGTGTGAGAACGGAGAGAAGGGGCCACATGTGTTTGAGGCAGGTTGGTGCCTAGTAACGATGTTGTGGAGATCCTTGCACTGAACTCATGAAGCAGAAACAGCAGTTTTGGGCTTGAATTGAAAACCCTTCTGTCCTGCCCATATTCCCTCGGCTCTAGCACTTCAGCCACAGTGGCCTGACTTCTACCTGCCAGCTTTGGGGCCCAGGGGCTTCCTCTGAGTCCTTGAAGGCCTCTCTGTCCATCCTCACGCTCCTGGAAGTGCTGTGGACTGGATGCTTCCTACCCAGCAGCCTGAGCCAATGTCTGGTGGCAATCGGTGTATATCCAGCCCAGTGTCTCAGCCCCTTGAGAGGGATGATTCCTAGCTGTGCGCTCTGGAGATTCCCCACAGAGCCTCCAATCATCCATGGTGGTACCTGGCTCGATAATACACTGCTGTTGGCTGCTTTTCCTTCATGGTCTTGCTTCCCACTCACCCATCCAGGCTTCCTTGCTGTCCTGTCTTAGTGAGATCCCTAGAAGCAGAACCTGAGACAGAGTCTTGTTTGAGTGACTTAGTTGTGGTGGTGGTAAGAGGAAGAGGAGAGAGGGCTGTAGGAAGGGGCTGGGCACAAATCGTACTGCAGAGTTGCCAACCCTCCTATCCCCCTGCTCCGCCCCAAAGTCACGGGGAGGCCACTTCAGTTAAGACATTTTGTGAGGATTGCCTTGGAGAGTGGGGGCGGGTTGTTGTGTCTTCCTAACTGATGGGAGGGCAGTGCCCATCAGGCCAAAGGGAATGCTCCAGAAAAGGGCTCGCTGTGAGCTGTTAGTGGCCAGCAGTGGAAGCTGGAGGATGGATGCACTGGCAGGTAAAGGGGGTCTCGGTGAGCCCAGAGCAACCAGTGAGCCTCCGTGTAGACTGGGATTCTAAGCGTGGTCTCAGGGTCTGATTCTGGGGTGTGGCATGAGAGACAGAGCTCCAGGATATGAAAGACCTCAGCCCTCTTGATAATATACTTAACTTTTTATTTTGGTTCTAGAGGTTATTTTAGTTCATTGGACTCATTCCATAGTAACTCCTTCTTTCTCCATCATTCTGTCTGCCTGGGATGGTATTCCTTCTCCTCTTAGAGTGGCTGGCCTCTCTTTTCCAGCCTTCTCATTCTTGCTTTCATTCAGCTGTGGATGTGGACCTTTCTACCTACCACAACCCCTTCCCTGCATCAGGTCTGCACAGCGAACACTTACAGTTGAAATGGCAAAAATGCCAGATATTACCAACATGACCAGCTGCTTCCTCAGCAAGCCACCTGCCCATCATCAGTCCGTGCACAGAGAATCTGTGGCGTTGTAGGGGCGGGTCTCTGACTCACCTCCTCTGCCTAGTAGCCTAGACCCCACTGAGATGCTTTGCATCTGACCTCTGTGGGGTCTCAATAACCACCCAATTCCTGCTAAGCCCTGGCCCCCGAGAGCCAGATTCTGTTTCCCATAGTTCCAGTCAGCAGCTGGTTGGGGTAGAACTTGCAGACCAGTGTTTGAAGGACTTTGAAACCATCCAGAATACTAGGGAGAGAGTAGCTGGACAAGCCTTGACCGTGATGCTGAAGTTGTTAGGGAAGCAAAATTGCTGTATTCAGATGAGGTAGGATCAGAGCCAGCCTTGTGGATCTGAGGTTCATCTATTTATCTTTAGAAAAGCCAACTACTCTTAACTCTAATTTTTCAAAGGAATATTTCAAAAGGCAATAAGTGACAAACACAGATTTAACCAGAATGCATTCTACTGCGTTATCGAGTCCTTGGTGTAGGTGTTAAAAAGGCACCCATTTTGCATTGACCTCCCTGAATAGTACCTGTGAATTTTACCATTAATAAGTCCCCTTCAGTTCTCACCCTCCAATTAGTTGTGTGATCATCTAACAGTATTTTGATCTGGACTGGATTTCTTGTTATAATGATTACAATTCATACCTTAGACTTTTTGTGAAGAGCAAGATGAATTGCCTTCAATTCTCCTTGATCAACCACACATAGGACCTCATAAAGAGAATGATCAGATTTTACACTCTCAGTGCCTATTAACTGACTTTGGAGCAAGATATATACACACCTAATTTTTCAGATGGGTTAACCAGGCTTTGGCCAATTACTGGACTTGTCCAGTTGGCTCCCTTAAAAAAATGTAAAACCCATAGAGTTTGCTTAATGAAAATACCTGGAAATGGTTAGTAGTGTGGTTTCTAAATTCCACGTTTGGCAAAATTCAATCCTTCAAATGATTGGATTTTGTAAAGTAGGGACTTTTTTGTAATTAATTGCTGTATACACATTGGATACATTCAAATATTTTTGAATGAATGAATGAGTTACATCATTTTATTTAGATGGTCAAGGCTCTTTTATTTATTTAAAAACATTTTAAGCTTAATATTTTAAAACAATAGTTCCTCATATAGGCTTTTGTTTGTTAAACAGCAAATTCCTTTTGAAGATAATACAGAACAAATAAAAAATATACAACACCCCTACCTTATGGGTAATATTATACTGTTTTCTCTCATTTGTTCTGCAACTTGCCTTGTCACACTGGGTCTTAAAGATGGATTTATGTTAAGTACAAATAGTTCCCCTCTTTTGAGTCTTGCATGATATTTTACTAGTAGAGCTGGGGCATACTGTAGGTAGTTATTTCTTTCATTAGTAGCATTTAGGTTAGTCTCATTTTTTTGCTATTTTAAAATTTGCTTCACCTATCATCTTTACAGATTGCCTCTTTATGTGTCTCCATAGTTGCTTCTCTGAGTTAGTGCTGAGCAGTGATACTGCAATTCATAGAATGCCCGACTGAAGGGTTTTTAAATACTGCCAAAATGCCCTACAGAATAAAACTTCAAGTTATACTTTTATTGTCCATCTGCCCACATCCCTGCCTGCATTTAATATTGATAAACATTTGTTCTTACTAGCCTGTTGGGTGGAAGGTTATATTTAGTTCATTTTGAGGAGATGGCTTTGTTATTGTAAGACTAGAGGCCCAGTGCACGATTTCATGCACCAGTGAGGTCCCTCAGCCTGGCCTGCAGGATCGGGCCAAAACTAGCTCTCCGACATCCCCTGAAAGGTCCCGGATTGTGTGAGGGCACAGGCTAGGCCAAGGGACCCCTCTGGTGCACAATCGAGGCCAGGGAGAGACATAAGAGGTTGGCCAGCTAGGGAGGGACCACGGCAGGACTCCAGGACATGTCCAGCCCATCTCACTCAGTACCGATTGGCCAGACCCCAGCAGCAAGCTAACCTACCACTTGGAGCGTCTCCCCCCTGGTGGTGAGTGCACGTCATAGTGACTAGTTGATCAGTTGACTGTCTGCCCCTGGAGGTCAGTGCACGTCATAGTGAGTGGTTGAGTGGCCCTAGTATATCATTGGCATATTATGCTTTGACTGGTTGAATGGCTGAGTGGTCAACTGGACACTTAGCATATTAGGCTTTTATTATATAGGATACACAAAATAATGAATATAAGGTACATATATGTATGTATGTATGCATATATATATACAATTTAAGGATTAATATCTACTACTCAAATGAACATTCATATTGCCTTAGGAGCATCTTCCTAATTGTGCAACAACAATTCATTCATTTTTGCTCCTGTATATGTATGAATATGCCACTGTTTTTTTTTTCTGTTCAACATTTGGGTTGTTTCCTGTTTTGTTTTGTTTTTTCCCTGTTGTGAATTATGTGTCTAAGAGCTTTCTTTTTTAAAAAAATATATTTATTGATTTTTTTACATAGAGGAAGAAAAAAAGAGAGAGAGTGAGAAACATTGATGAGAGAGAAACATCGATCAGCCGCCTCCTGCACACCCCCTAATGGGGATGTGCCCGCAACCAAGGTACATGCCCTTGACCGGAATCGAACCTGGGACCTTTCAGTGCACAGGCCGATGCTCTATCCACTGAGCCAAACCGGTCAGGGCTCTAAGAGCTTTCTTGTGTGTGTCTCCTGGTGCCCACGTGTAGGGGTTGTGAAATTGCTGAATCCTAGAGTTTAGTGGAGACTGCTAGTTGCCCATTCCAATCCATTCTCCCCATCTTCACATATGGTGTCCAGCTGGACATTTTCCCGGACTCCCTTTTAGTTGGATGGGGCTATGTGACTATGTTTTCACCAATGGGATCTAAGCAGCTTTCCATTCCACTGCTTTGGGATCAGAGCCTTAAAGCAATGGGTACACCTCCTCCATGCTGTCTTTTCTCTTTCCACAAGCTAAAACTCAAGTGTGGTGGCAGACCAACTTCCACTTTCCAGAAAATGACTACAATCCTAGATGATGGAAGAGCAATGACTTCAAAAGAACTCAGTGCCTGAATGACCACGAGGATCAAAATTGTCTCATTGATCAGGATAATAAACTTTGAGACTGGTCATTTTTTTGGTTTGTATTTTATTATCAGTATCTTTATAATGGCAGCCTATATTTACTCTAATTAATACAGAAGGAAGCAAATGTTAAACTTCTCTGAATGATGCTATACTCATATCCAAAATGTTTGACCCAACTGACACAACCACTAGCAATGAATGGATGAAAACTCCTGTTGCTCCATGTCCTGCCAACCCTAGCTATTATCTGATATTATTATTTTTACCTTGGTAGGTGAGAAGTATTATCTCATTTTTTTTTCACTTGCAAATGAGGTTGTGAATCTTTTCAAATATTATTAGGTCTTTCATATTTCTTTTTTACCTGAAGTGTCTATTTGAATCTTTTGACCTCTTTAATATTGGATTTTTCCTCCTATTGTGGTCAAATATATATAACATAAAATGTGCATTTTTACAATTTTAAGTGTATAATTCAGTGGCTTTAATTACATTTACAATGTTGCTATATATTTCCAAAACTCTTTCATCACCCCTAGTAAGCAATTACTCCCCATACTCTGTTCCTGAAGACCCTAGTAACCTCTAATCTATTTGCTGTCTTTGTGGATTTGCCTACTCTAAATATTTCATATGAGTAGAATTATATAATATTTGTATTTTTGAAATATGAAACATTTCGTGAATTTGTGTGTCATCTTTGTGTAGGGGCCATGCTAATTTCTGTATCATCCTAATATAAGATATAAATTTTCTTTTAAACATTACTTTAGCTGCATGTCAAAGTTCTCAGAGGTCAAATTTTAATTAGAAATACTTAAAAATTTCTCATTTCTTATTTAAAGCCTTTTAAAGTATATTTAAATTTTGTCTTGTTATTGATTTATAAATGAATTGCTTTGAGGTCAGATAATGTGATTTGTATGGTAAATTATTTGGTCTTTGTTGAGACTTCCTTTTGCAATTGTATATGTATTTGAGAAAAAAGGTGCAATTATTAGTGATTGGAGAGGGCTTTCTGTACATCTACTGAATTAAGTTGGGTAGCTATGTTGTTCTAATCTTGCATTTACTTACCGATTTTCATCTGCTTGATTTATTGGTATAAGTAACCAAATGAGGTATGTTAAAATCTCTCTTTACAATGATATACTTGTCAATTTCTCCTTGAAATTCTGCATTTTTCTTTATGTAATCCGAAGTTATGACTTAGGTACATAGAAATTCAGAATTCATATGTCTTCTTAAATAATTATTCCTCTTAATATCGTGCAGTGCTTCTTTTATTACTGACAATGCTTTTCTTATTTTGTTGTTATTGTTTATCTATACCAGATTTTTTAAATTATTATTTTTTCCAATATAGTTTTTCTTACCCATTTACTTTGCATATATGTGAATCTTTATGTTTTGAGTATGTTTCTTCTTAACCAATCTGATGTTTGTCTTTTTAAGTGATGAATTTATTTCATTTCTATTTATTGTGATGGCTGATACATTTATTGTGATTACTAGTATATTTGCATATATTTTCATCTTATTTTGTGCTTATGCTGTGCTTTTCTTTACTTATTTTTCTCCTTTTCTACTTTCCATTATATTAATTTTCTTTATTCCCCTTTTCCCCCACTGCTTATCTGGAAGAGGTTAAACTTAGTATTTTAAAATATTATTGACTAGACAACATATAACATATTTAATACCTAGAATGATAATAGAGTTTTTGAAAGCTTTTGTCTTTTTAACTCCCTTCTTTTTTAAAAAAATATATTTTTATTGATTTCAGAGAGGAAGGAAGAGGGAGAGAGAGATAGTAACATCAATGATGAGAGAGAATCATTGACTGGCTGCCTCCTGCATGCCCCCACTGGGGATCAAGCCCACAACCCGGGAATGTGCCCTTGACTGGAATCAAACGTGGGACCTTTCAGTTCGCAGGCCGACACTCTATCCACTGAGCCAAACTGGCTTGGGCTAACTCCCTTCTCAGATGCTATTCTTATTCAGTATTTTAGTGTTATCTTTCTTTTATAAACCTCAAAGATCTATGCACAATGTTTACCAGTTCCTTTAATCATTGACTGGCTGCCTCCTACTTTGCTCTTCTGGGTTTAATGCCTTTATTCCTATTTCCTTAGCAAATCTCAGAGACACTACCTTTGCGGTAAACTCCCTCAGTTTTGCTTGCAAGTGTCTTTATTCTGCTCTCAGTCTTGAATAAAAATTTAGCTGGATATAGGATTTTAAGTTATATAAAATTTTAAGTTCATGGTTATTTTTTTCGCACTTATTATTTTGCTGCTGAGAAGATGAATCGTCATTTCTTACAAGTAACTTGTCATTTCCCTTGGATTGCTTTTTAGATTCTTTCCTATATTTAGTGTCCTGAAGTTTCATGAAATTTTTTGTTTATTATGTTCAGGGCTTCCTCAGTCTGTGCTTCCTGGATTTGAATAATTCATTCTTTCATCAGTTCTGGAAATTTACCTGCTATTTTCTCTTAATGTCCCTCCCCCAATTCCTTCTAAAGTTTCCTCCTAAGTATTTTAAAAATACTTCTCTTTGTTACAACCATATTTCTCAATCTCATTTACTGTTTTACATCTCTTAACTATAACCAACACAGAGAAGTAAAATTTCTCAGATTTAGCTTGATGTTCCATAAACCTTTCCAGTATATTTCATCTCTTAAATATATCCATTTATTTTTTAAAATTTCAATATCTATTTAAAATTTTTCCTATTCTGTGTGGTTCTCAAATATATTGATTCTTTTTTGTTGTTTTCTTATTTTAAATACTACGGGCCTGGTGCACAAAAATTTGTGCACTCGGGGGGGGGGTCCCTCAGCCCAGCCTGTGCCCTCTCGCAGTCTGGGACCCCTCAGGGGATGTTCACTGCTGGCATGCCTGGTCAGCCTGGGTGAGGGGCTGATGGCTGCTTGCAGGCTGGCCAAACCCCCCAGTGTGGACCCTCACCCCATTGGGGTGTGGCAAGTCTGGGTGACGGGCTAAGGGCCATTTTCAGGCTGCCCACAGTACCTTCAGCATTTGAGTCCCTACTGGGGTACCTGGCCAGCCTGGGTGAGGGCATGAGGGCTGTTTTTAGGCTTTCAAGTTGCCCATAGCTCCCATTGACCCAACATCCCAGCAAGGCTGGCTGCAATCAGTTTTCTAGGGTTTATTTATCTTTTATAATTGAAACACTGTTGCTTTCAGCTGAGGCCTAGGCAGGTAAGGAAGCCTCTTATTTGTTTCAGCTCCGTGGCTTCTATAATTAAAACATTGTTACCGTGAGCAGAGGCTCAGCCAGCCTAGGCAGACGGTTGCAATGAAAGCCTGCTGTTTAATCTAGCTCTGTGGCTGCCGGGCACCATCTTGGCTGGGTTAATTTGCATACAGCCATTCTGATTGGCTGGTGGGGGTGGCTTAGGCATCCTGGAGAGATGGTTAATATGCATATTACTCTTTTATTAGATTAGATTGTTATGTAAAAGGCTTTCTGTTATAGGTCTATAATCCTGTTTGTTTTGTCTGCTGAATCTCACTCATGGTAGATTTATTTATGTGTTCTGTGATTTTAGATTGTGAGTTCATATTTGGCAAGGCTTTATGGAGGGTGTATCCTTCTTGCATGTCCTTCTACCTATTCATTTACACCTATTGTTTTTCAATTGAGTTCCTGGGTTGGGAGATCTGAGATCAAGTAGTAGAAATATGAACTCAAAACCTGTGTAAATGAAGGCTTATGATAAGAATTCTGAGGGGATATTATTTTCTTTCATACCCTGAGCCCAGGCAGAGAGGTAAGCTTTCTTGTTCTCTAAGAAAGTGGGTAAACTTTCTCTTGGTCCATTCTTTCAAGGGAGACATTACAATTTGAAGCCTCAGCATATGCAGTGGTCTCATTTCCAACCTACTGTCTTGCATTCATTCAAAGCCTTGTTTCTAATTGATGTATATTAAAATTCAAATCATTAGACTTCCCAGACCTGGGACTAATTCCTACCCACACAGCAGTGTAAGCTCCCACATTTATCATTTGGTATTTTAGTACTTCTGTGTTTCCAGGCTCTTGGAGATACTTCTTATGGGCTCTGCAATATATTGAAAAGAAGCTATGTTATGTATTATTGAGTTCTTCTAGATGTATTTCACAAGAATGTTATGGGTTACCCTATAATATTGCCACAAGTAAATGTTATTATTTTACTATTTAGTTATTTTTCACCTTTTAATGTAAAATATGCATATTATTTTTGTTTAGCTACAGAGACATTTTAATCTAGGTTCAATTCATTTATATTTGTTATTGAAAGTAATTTTTGTCATTTCTTATAAATTATTATTTTTAACAATAACTTCTTTTATTTAATTTTTTCCAATTCATTTTTATGAAATGAATAGGGGCTAAAAAAACATAGGGGCTAAATATTTTTTTATCTTCTCCAGTATTTTCAAAGACATATATGCTTCTTTAGAGTATATTAAAATGGTTTTTAAGCCAACCTCATTTTTAAACCAATTTCAGAATTTATAAGATTCAAGCATTTAAAAAAAAAAAAAAGCTTCTGAATTCCTTTCCTGTGAAGAAGGAATTTAACAAAGCTTTGCTCTTCTTCCTTCCATTCCCCTTCTTGTTGGTCTTAATTAATATAATTTGAGCTATTAGGTTTAGGTCTTTGTAATTAGAATTTTAACAATATATACATACTTAATTGAGATTACTTTTTGACACTTTAATTAGGTTTAAAAGCAATTGTCAAACATTTAGACTTGTATTTCAATTGATTTTATTGCGTGCCACCAAACTTCATCTCTTTGTCAACTGGAATATATTTTCAAACAATTTTTAAACTGTTGCAAATTTTCTGAGGCCTGAAAATGTCTGTTGGTTTATGCCTGCTGGAAATGATTTTTTTTGTGTGTCACACATTTTTCCTCATAAAAGCCCTAAACTGCTGCTACTCTTACATGAGCCATTTTCTCGCTTCATTTTCTTTCGGAATTCAGTATTATGAAGTTAATGATATTTATTCCACTGTAGATCCCCTTGTAAAGAACTGACACATTTTATATATGTTGGCTCTCCATTTTGTCTTTCACATTTTGTACTTTCTCTCGCAGTCTTTCCTTGTGTCTCCATTTTATATGCATTCTTGGGAAGATCCTCATCATCATCTACTCAATGTTCAGCAGCAACAAATGTTCTCTCTCCTTCTTCTCTTCTCTTCCCTTCCCTCATTCTGTTGCCTCCTCTGCTGAACTTGTTTTCTAGTAAGCTTGCTTCTGCTTCATGCCAAGAAGCATCCTGAAATGTTTCTCAACTGTGCAGAGCATCATTTTCAGAGGGATGCTGTCCCTCTGGGTCTTCGAGGTGCTGTTCCTGCGCTTTATTCTGCAGTGTTCTATAGGCCCTGAATCTGTCTTGACCCCCCTGACCCCTTCTTGAGCATAGAGAGACTCATCTCCCTACTTGCTTGATGGTTGAACCACCTTTTTTAGATCTCTGCTGGAGGGCTAGCCAGTGTTCAATTGCCAGTTCCCAACGGGCTTCATCCAGTGTACATCTGCTCTACTTAGGTTATATCTTCCTGCAACCACCATCTGGATCCTATGGTGCTCTGACCTGATGAGTCATGTCAAAACTAAACTCAGCAGGCTGTACAACTCCCACAGGCAGTACTGCGCCTGCTTCAGCCTCTCGACCACTCTTCACCTCCAGGATGCATTGTGTCTGTGTGCCCAGTTGTCTTGCTAATTTTCAGGCTCCTTCTGGGTATAAGAAGACCTTGGGGGAAGGGATGAGGATGACAAGGGGGAACTGTTCTTTGTCTGGTTTAAAGCTGAAGCAGCAAGCAGCAATGGTGTTGGACATTTATTCCGTTCTCTGGTTAGTTCTCTGGAGATCCTGGGTGTCTGAGTAAGGTACTGACAGAGAGGTAATTACAGCATATCTTCCTATCCATTTCTTTAAAGCAGGTTTTCTTTATAGAAGAGAACTTGGCATGTGTCATACATGTGCCTGATAAGGTTTTCTCCATCCAGCTTCATCTACCTTATAAGTATTGTCAGTTCCTTCTACTTCTTGGCAATTAGGTTGTCTGTCAGTGTTCATTCACCTTGTTAGTGTGAGCCTTCATATTTGTCTTTATTCGCTGGGGTATTTTCCTGAAAAACAAGAAGGAGAGGCTCTAGCCAGAGGCTGTTTTGTACAGTGTCCCACAATACATTTCAATACCTGTCTCCCTAGGGAGACCAGGAAATCCTTAAAGGAAGGGGCAGGGTCACAGACATCACCAGGTCCCCAATACCTTATAATCACCTGGCAAAAAATTGCTGCTCAGTAAATGTTGAAAGAACAAAAGGGAGAGGCAGCTCTTTGTTATTAGTCTATTATCCATTGTTAAAATGTTTTAAAACACTCATAAATGGTGATCTCCAAAAGGAATTGATGAAAATGTGTCTTGCAGCTTAAGAATCTAATTAAAGGTGGCTCGGGTCATTCAGTGTATAACTAAACCTTTCATTTATGCCGTTAGGTAATATTTAAAAAGGACAAGATGGGATAAGGGAGCAACTTAGTATCTTCTCATGGACAAGGGACCCATATGATCATCTTCAGGATGCTATTTGTCTGTGCTCTGTACAAAGTGGAAGGAAGAAAACAGGCTTTTACTACAACCAAAGGAGTGTAGGTTAGAGGCGAGCAGGAATTTTCTAATAGGAAAGCTTCATAATGTGTAGCATTCTCAAGGGAAGTTGTGCAATTGCATTCTCTAAAAATACTTTTCACCATTTTAGACACAAAACCATTCAGAGGTGGGGTGAACAGGTTGGCCGCCCCACAAACCTTCTAGCCAGGAGGGCCTCTGAGTCCCAGCAAAAGGGTCAAGTCACCCTTGGGTGCCTGAGAGCCCTCAGCTGCTGGCTTGCAGGCAAGCGTCTGTTGCGTGGAAGGAGTGATTTAGTGATATCAAATAGCTGGGCGATTAATCAAGAAAACAAGCGAGCATTTGACATCAGAGAGAAAAATAGAGCCAAGGAGCTGCTTTGGGGGAAATAGGCACCCAGGCTGAGAATCCCACACCAATGGTGCTTTCAGGGGTATTTACAAATCATAACCCACTGCAAGAGAAAGAGCAATCTGCTGTACAGCTAAATTAATATTTAACTTGCTCAAGAAAAGTCAATCCCCTGGGTTATTAGGAAAATTAATAAAAGCCCTAAACGGATGCTGTCCTTACCTGAGCCACAGCATGTTCTGAAAGTCATCAATGTTGTTTTCCTCATACCCTTCTGATGTGTCTCATCCCCCCCCCCACCCCCCGCCGATTCCAACCCTCTCCTCTAACCCCTCTTTCTTCCTCCTTCTCTTCTTGCCACAGAACCCTTCCTTCAAACAAAACCTGATATAGATGTCTAGTAAAAAGAGCTGCCAAAATGGAGGGGACTTCAGAAGTCCCATCTCCTGACCACTCCCATACTCCTCCCCTCCCCTCCCCTCCCCCATATCCCCTGAGAAGGCCTCAGAGCACAGTTTTAAATTCTTAGATCAAGAACAGTGACTCCCAAGACTCGCAGAGCAGAATCAGTGGGGGGGTGGGGGGGGTGGGCATACAATCACATTTGTGGGCCTGCCTCATCCCCACTGACTTAAAATCCCTGGGGTGAAGCCTGGGGATCAGAGGATGTGAAGTTGGTGTTTCCTGTATAATTTTCCGCGCAGATTGAAAGATCTTGGTGGCATTGTCCTCAAAGCTCTGTACTTTGGTCTCCCCTGGTCCTCCCAGGAGAGATGTTGTGTGGCTGGCTAAGGTCAGTTCTGCTTTCAGCCAGGTCTGGAAGGGCCACTCAGAACCCATCCAGGGATGAAGCATGAAACTACGGGTGGGAGGAACCAGCTGAGGGACACCAAGGCTTCCTGGGCGAGGATGCTTAGGGTAGAAGTAGAGGGCAGGAAATCCAATCATTTCAATTCAGTTTGTGCATGTAAATGTCCCGTGCAGGGCATTTCAGGAATTTGGATGCCACCTAGAAAAGTTGATCTTTCTTTAGCAGACAGTGAGGAGCTACTGGCTTTCCATACACAGAAGGTGCTCAATAAACAGAGTCATTCTCTTCACGATTAACTACCTACGTTCGCTCTTTTGCTGTTAACTTGCTTTATTTTCTAGTCCTTCTCACTACCAGACATACTATGCCTCTTGTCATCCTCCATAATACGTTACGTTCCCTCTGAGCAGGGCCTATGTCCCCACAGCCTCGGGCAGGGCCTGCCTGGCTCCTAATGAGTTCTGAATATACACTTGTTGAGTAAGTGTGTGAGTGCATGGCCAGCTGGGTGAAAGGAAAAGAGTGCCTGGGCATGGGTATAGATGTGAGGATGGTGAGGGGATCAACCTGGCTGAGCAGCCTAGGCCCAGAGGGAGGCTGAGAAGGCAGGTTCCAGGGAGCATATGGATACTATCTACGCCAGAGTGGTTGGTCTTTCTTCAGGCAGACAATGAGGAGCCACTAGCTTTGTGTGCTGGGAAGAGATAAGATCAAGCTTGGCTTGAGAAAGATTAGTTTGGCAGAAGTGCAGAAGGATTAGAAAGGGGCGGGGATGGAGGATGGATGACCATTCTGACTCTCCAGTTGTCCAGGGGAAGGCAGCGTGGGCTGGAACTGGGACAGGCTCGCAGCCTTGAGACAGGGCATGGGGAGGAGGATGTGGCAGAAAGGGAATTGCCCAATGTGCCCCTCAAAAAACTGTGGTGTAGTGAAGGAGAGGAGTCTGAGACTCACTCATCCATCCGCCATCCATCTATGAGGGGTGCGCTGGAGGCAGAAGAGCAGGTGGAGCTGCCAAATAATAGTTTATGGGGCCTGGGGAGCAGAAGTTTTAAGGACAAAGCTCCAGGAAAACCCCTTTGAGAGTTCAAGAGGGAACAGAGGGGACACTAAGAAGTAGAAAGAGAGGGAGGAGGAGAAACTGAGGCAAGAGCCAGGAGAACTGACATGAGAAGGTGCCGAGGGTCCAGGACGATAGGTAAACTGAAGTACAGTGGGCCATCCCAGGTGATGGCCTCAGAGATGTCAGGACACAGTTGCTGGTGTGTGGTGGGGCAGAGGGCAGCTGGCATGGCGTGGAGGATGATAAGAGAGTGGAGGCCAGTAGGATAAGCTTCAGGTGCTGAGGCAGGGAGGAATGAAGGGAGGGGGAGAAGGAGGCAGTCGAGTCATATTAGGGTAAGCAAAGCAGTGTCAGGACTGGGGAGTCTGGCTGTGCCTGAGGCGGGAGCGGTTCCAGCAAACTAGACACTACACAGACAGGGCAGGGTGGGAAAGAGATTTAGCAAAACTCAAAAAGGAGGGTGGGGAGTCTGAGCGGGGTCATCGCGTCTGCCCACTGTTAGCTCATTAACAACTCTGGGAAAGGCTTGGAGGGCTGAGAAAAGATAGCTGCCTCCACTGTAAGACCAGACCATCATCAGGTCTGGGGTGGGGGTGATGGGGTGAGGTCAGGTCTCCAGTATAACATTCCATCCTCAAGGTGGGGCCTTGGTCTAGAACACCAGCTGTCTTCAGACAGGAAAAGAAGGCAGAGTTGTGGGAGCTGGGAGAGTCACTCTTACTCCAATGGCCTGTCTCTCTGTTGCTGCCTATGTGCACTCTTCCAACCCAGGTTCAAGGTCTCATCCACCTTC
Source organism: Murina feae (assembly GCA_004026665.1). Classification (NCBI taxonomy): domain Eukaryota; kingdom Metazoa; phylum Chordata; class Mammalia; order Chiroptera; family Vespertilionidae; genus Murina; species Murina feae. The sequence goes on along the minus strand of PVJC01000121.1, from coordinate 91,558 downwards.
CTCTGTGCGCCTCCCCAGGCAGAACTCTCTGCTGGCCCTATTGCAGTCTCCACTTTTTGTAGCCTGAGTGGCTGCTGGTCTCTCCCACCCAATCTGTCTTCTGGGGCCAGGGCCCTCTGTGGAAGCTCACAGAATGATTTCAGAAGTCACATTGAAGGCAGCCAGAGACTTCTGGAGGACGAGAGCAGCATTCAGACCCGAAGTGTTTCCAGTTGCTGCACACAGTGGAGCAGCAGCAAGGTTCTCTGAACCTTGGCCATTCATCGAGCAGGTATATTTCACCACCTTCTGCGGGCCAGACACTGTTATAGGCATTGGGGATTCTGCAGTGAACAAAACACACCAATCCCAAGAATGAAGACACCCTTCTAATGGGGAAGGGGGGTGGTTGCAATGAACATAATTGGTTAGTAAAAGCCACCGTTAGAAAGTGAAATATATGGAAAGGAGGGCCAGGGTGTGCCACGGGGTTGCACTAAATAGGATAGTCAGGGGAAATGAAATAAGATAAATGTGATTATTTAAAGCTCACCAAGAACTGGTGGGCTATAAAGGGTAAGGCCTTCTCCTTCGCTAGACACGTTAGGGGCTAGGGAAGCTGGGGCCGGCCGGTGCGGTTCTCCGAGAGTACCACGAGGGGGAGCCCGGACCCCTCCTAGCGCCTTCCCAGCCCTCTCCAGCGAGCAAAAGTTTTTCTTAAACTAACAATGCCAGCGTAAGGAGGTGCTCGCGCCTGATTGGACGAGAGATTTTTGCAGGTTTGATTCCTTGATTGGACAGGAGGTGTTAGGGGTGGGGAGAGAGCTGCCGGCGGGGGATCCCGCTCCCTCCCGCGTCAGTCGGGCCGGCTCCGTCCTCACGCAGGCTCCGCGGCAGCTCGCAATGTGACAGCAGGACGCACACGCACTCTCGCGCTCTCCCCGGCTCGCACTCCTTCGCCCTCTCTCTCTCTCTCTCTCTCTCTCTCACACGCGCACGCACACACCCACCTCTCCCATAAACACACACACACACATGCACACCCACACCCACGCGCGCCCGCACCGCCCCACGCGCGCACACTCCCGCCCACGCCCACGCCGCGCGCCGGGGAGTCCGGTCCCAGCGAGAGCGCGAAAGGATACGGAGAAGCCCCCGGCGGGGAGCGCAGCGGCGCCCCCGGACGCGGCGCCCTCCCCGCGCGGCCGCTTCGGCTCGGGCTTGGCCTGGGGGCCGCCGGCCGGCGATGGCCCTGGATTGCCTGCTGCTGCTCCTCCTGGCGTCCGCAGCGGCCGCGATGGAAGGTAACGTACCCGCCGCGGAGCAAGTTAGCTGCTGCTGGCGGCCGTACCCCGGGGCTTCTCCGGCGGCTTCGGGTCGCTCGCATCCCGCTACCCGAGGGCAGGCTGTTCCGGAGCCGCGGCCGCGGCCGAGAGCGGGGCTGGGGTGGCACCCCCCGGCGCGTCCCCGGGCGGCTTTCGGGGTTCCTTCGCTCCCGCGCCTGGCGCTCCCTGGCAGCCACGGTCTCCCGCAGCCGCGGCTAGGAGAGCGCGGAGTCGCTGCATTGCGGTGCAGGCTCCTTGGTTCCGGGCAGAGCGGGGCGTTGGAGAAGAAGGGGCCCGCCGCCTGGGACCATCGGCCCCTGGAGTGCGGGCATGGGTCCGGGCGCCGATGCGCTTAGGCGGCCGCGCGCCACCCCTCCGTTCACTCCCCTCGGCGTCCGCGGGCTCCCGGACTCGGGGCTCGGCGGGCCAGCGCTGCCCCGTACCCCGAAAGTGGCCCCGTACCCTCGGGGACAGCCTGGTGGCCCGGGAGCCTGTCGGGCTTCATCCTCCTTGTGCCAGTCTTGGGAGAGTTGGACACCTTTGTCGCCTCGCCAGCCTGGGAACCGGGGTGGGGTGGGCGCCCGGTCCTCCGAAACTCGCCCAGCGTCCCCTCCGCCCAGGGAAGGGGACTTTCCCCGCCACTTCAGCCTCGGCCGTGCTCCAGCCTCGGAGGAAAGCGCGCTGTGGGCACTCACCGGGCGCCGGCGGAGCCCCCGCGTCCCGCGGCATCTGCGAGTCCCCGTGGGAAATCCCTGGCCCGTCCCGCCCCCGTCTCCCTCTCCTTCCTCCCAGCGGGGAGGCAGTGCGGCTCCTTCCGGGGAGCCAGCTCGGCCTCTGCACGGAGTTGAGTTGCCAGGGTGGGGGTGAGGCGGCGCCGAAGCCCGACTCCCAGCCGCACTTCCCGGCGGCGGACCCCGGGCGGAACTCCAGGGGACTCGGTGCCCAAGGGGCGCAGCTCCAGGCGCCCAAGCCTCCTCTCAAGTTGGGCGCTCCTTCCATACCAGTTGCCCTGTAGAACCCTTCAAATGCCCACAGCGGTTCAGCGCCCCTGACCCTTCCAGAAAGCATTGCCCATTCTCGAAGCAAAACTGGGCATGCAGGGCCCCAAGAGGGGCTGGGATCCCCTTGCCTTCCTGTGAAGACCCCACATCCCGCCTTCGTTTGGCGGCGGCTCGGGGTGCTGCGATGAATGCCTAGAAAGCTCTCACTTGCTTTTTGCAGGTGGCTTTTTGTCTGCCCTTCGCCCACCACTGCTCTTCCTGGCTGTTCTGTGAGGAGGGGGTCGCTGTTTGGATAGGGCAGGGGGTGGAGCAGGGTGCTTGGGTTTGACTTAATGGGGCCAGTGCGGGAGCAGTTGAAACAGGACAAGCAAGACGATGGACACTTCCAAAAAACGGTCAGACAGCCCTGGGTCAGCAAGCATTTGCAAGGGGCGAAGCTCTGGGGCCCTGCGACCTGCCCGCGCCTCCGTGCCTCTGAGAGCAGATAGGTGCCGGCTTTGGGAGCGTGGTCTTGGCATTGATTCTCCATCAGTGAAGGAGGGCACATGCCTGGGAACCAAATTGTTTGGAGAGCAGATGTGTGGGAACACACCAGGTGTCTGGCAGCATGTGGTTACCTCCTTACACCCCTCTTCTTGGGTTAGCCAGAGCTCCCTTCTGGCGTGGCTCTGTTCTGTGGGAGGGAGGGTGCCATTGCGCCTGGCCAGCTCTGTCTACAGCCCTTGTCATCCAGGTCGTCTGGAGCAGCCCAAGCTGTGGGGGCTGTGGCCCTTTTGGAGCAGCTCTGAAACTTTGCGGGTAGCGTGGCAGGAAGGAGCCTCTCTGGACTGAAAATCTCTCCAGCAAGGGTTAAAAGAAACACCACATTCAGCAGAATATTAAAGCAGCCCCATGGTCCCTGCCCAGTGCACAGGGATAGTACACACCATTCACTCCTTCCTCTCCTCAAATGAACGTAGGCAGGTTCATTTTCTACTCTCCTCACACAGAGCCGCCTTCCCGCCGGCCTGGCTGGGCTGGGGCCAGCATCATTCCGTTTGTGATGAGTGAGGAATAATTATCAGAAAAGTGAATCAATGAGCTGCTTACACAGACAGCAAATCCTACCCAAACTCTGCTGTGGCCAGGGGGGTCCGCTCCTTGCTGGTTCAGCCATGTATATGACTGTCTGTCTGTTTTCTTTCCCCTGGGGGTCTTGGGTGGAATTATAGTGGGGCCTTGCCACCCAGGGCAAGCAGCTCAAAGACTAGCCAGATCCTTAGCCCAGGCCAGGGCAGGGACAAAGGGACAGGGGTAGCCGTGGGACCAGGTGGAGAGAGGTGGACAGAGGCAGGCAGGGCCCTGTGAGATCCCCCTCCCCCATCTGGGTGGAAGGGAAGAAGGCAGGCGTTAGTTTAGCTGGGGTGTGGGAAACTCACACTGAAAGAGTGCGCCCATCTCTCCCCTTCCAGCCCCCTCCCCATTTCCAGTTGATGGTGTGGCTCTGTTCTGTTGGGGGGAGAGAGAGAGATGGCACTGCAGGAAAAGGCTCTGTGGGGGATGTGTGAGTCTATTTTCAGAGAGGAGCAGGGCAGGTTGTGGAGACAGGAATGCTGACATCCACTGTCCACATAGCCAGGCCTCCATCCTCAGCCTTTGGACAGACAACCGTCTCCTTCAAGCCCTTGTCTTCTTACTCTGTGTCCGAGAGCTTGTTGAGAATGGGCTGCTGGTTATCTATGGAGGGAAGGCAATTGCCTGCATTCTCAGAGCTGCCCTTCAGGAACAGGGGTAGGAGACCTGCCTTACTCCAGTGCTTCTGCAGCAGCCGGGACACGGTGGAGTGACTGGCAGCAGACACTCCTTCCTCAAAGGGAATTTCTCTGGACCAAGCATGTTGGCCCTTCTGGAAGGCACCAATCCAGAACCCCTGACCACTAGTGCTAATAGCCTTCCTCCAGCCCCACCCCGTGTGCCCATGACTGATCATGCATCTGCAGGTGGCCTCAGTGTTTGGACACGGGCTGCCCAGAATACTTCCAGGAAATCTGCTCTTTGGTGTGTGTCTAGAGTGAAGTCCTGGGCTTGGCACCCTTGAATGTGCACACGTGCTTGGTTTGGTGGTAAATTTCTAAGGCTTGGCAGATAGTGAGTTCTCAGTAGGAACTGCTGACCCATGATATATACTCCGGAGTTACTGTACCCCCTTTGTGGCATACCCCACCTTGAAATGCAAGGGCACCGGATTCCATTGTGCACTGTTAAGTCTCCATTACATCGTGGTGAAAACAGCTGATGTGTCTACTACAGGCCATCAGGTCAGACAGCGATTGGTTATTTCTGCATTTTTCTGTTAATATTTGTTTGCTGAGTGTGCGTCTATTTTGGTGTCCATGAGTGCGTGCCTGAGCTGGCAAGCAGTAGCAGGCGCCAAAGGTTTTAAAAAAATGTCTGGGAGAACAAATTTGAGAAAATCCTATCCATTATCCGATTTTATTTTCTGTGCACTGTGAAAAGGTCTCTATTACTCAGGGACGCCCCTCCAGCCAGCGAGTGGGATGCTGGTGAGGTATGTCAGCACAGCTCTGGGCAATTGCTTGAGAAGAGGCTTGGCGATTTAAACAGTTGCAGAGGTCTGGACCCAGCCCCAGCCCACACCTTCTGGGTTGGCAGAGCAGAGCTGCCAACAGCTGGTGATGCTCAGGAGCAGAGGGAGGACCTACCGGGCCACATGGGATTCTGCCCCAGCCCCTCCTGCCTTTTGTGGACCTGTGCAGACCCAGACTCACATCTCAGAGTCCCTACCCTGGCCCCTAATAAGAATAGGTCCTAATTGCCAAGATGTGCTTTGGGAAAAGCCCATGAGGCAGGGACATGGGATGGCACCGTTTACATTCTGCCCACCAAGAAAAAAATCCTATATAATAAAAGCCTAATATGTTAAGTGTCTGGTCGTTTGGTGGGCTGTTCAACCAATCAAACTGTAATATGCTAATGATATGCTAAGGCAGCTCAACTGCTCACTATGTCATGCACTGACCACTAGGGGGCAGACACTTCAACCTGTAGGTTAGCTTGCTGCTGGAGTCTGGCCGATTGGGACTGAGCGAGAGACAGGCCGGACATGCCCTGGAGCCCTCTCCTGTTCTCTAGCCCCGATTGTGCACTGGTGGGGTCCATCAGCCTGGCCTGTGCCCTCTTGAAATCTGAGATCCCTCAGGGGATGTAGGAGAGCTGGTTTTGGCCTGATTTTGCAGGCCAGGCCAAGGGACCCCCATGGTACACGAATTCATGCACCAGGCCTCTAGTCTTTGATAAAAAAAATTGGACCAAAGGGGAAACGTACCAGGGGATGTACGAAGGCACCATGACCTCTTCCTCTGTATCTAGTGTGTGGACCCGCCCATTTATTAGAAACTACTGATTCTATAGCTGTTTGACTGGATTTCATGAAGTGGAGCCGTGGTCGGAGTTACAGGGTCGGGATTGTGACCTGACCATGAGGATTGGGGCTGGAATCAACTGGGGTGGAGATGGCTGGCTGGATCATTAAGCCAGAGGACTCCACCTCTGGCTTCATCTCCCAACTCTGTCACTTGGGAAAGTCACCAGTGCACCCGGCCACAGTGCCTTTCTTTGTACAGTGGGTCATGATGTTCATGTAGTCCAACCCTAGAAGTTGGACAAGTAACACACATTATGTGGATAAGCCTGTACTAGTTTTTTTTTTTTTTAAGGTGCTATTGAAGTCAAAGATACATTCACATTATAAAATTTAAAAAATCGTCTACAGCTAATCCCTACGAGTTCTTAGTGACACTAAGGTTTGGGGGCATAGTATTTTTCCAGCACGGGCAAAGGGTGGAGGCAGTTTTGAAAGGCAGAAGAGGGGACCATCATCTCAGGCAGTGGTTCTTTGGCTTTAGGAAGCCTGTATGTCACCTGGGCAATTTACTGCCGACTCATAGGCGCTGACCCCAAAGTTCAGTAGGTCTGAATGGACCCTGAAGTAGGTCCTCTGGCCTCTAGAGGATTCTGATGCAGGTGCTTCCTGGAAACACCCTACAGGGGAATGATTCTAAATGAGGCTGCGCTCAGAAATCCCGGGCAGGTCTTGCCCTGCTTTGCATTTGCTGAGTTGGAATGGCCTAGGTACCTGCCTTTTCAACAAAGGGCCCCAGTGATTCAGGTGTAGGCAGCCTGGCACCAGTGTGGTGGATTTTGTTTGCTTTAACTAGTGATAATAGCTAACACTTAACACTAGATGCTGTTCTAGGTGTTTCACATAAATGAATTCACTTCCTCCTTATATCCTATCAGGTAGGTATTATTATTATTATCCACCTCCTTCTCCTAATTTACAGATGAGATAACAGAGATACAGAGTAGGTGAGTGGTTTGGTAAGGTCACATAGCTAGTAAATAGCCTACATTAGAACCCAAGCAGTCAGGTTCTGGAATCTATCTATGTCCTTACCACCCCCCCACCCCCTTACTGTGCCACTTTGGGCTTTGCCCAAAGAAAGAAAGGTTCAGACCAGTCTGAATCCATGGGTAGGAAGAATTCTGATGCTAACCGGGCCATTGGCCATTGGTACTCCATTGATTACTGGGAATCCCAAGTTTCCATGGTCTTGGAGAAGAGATGAAAGAAATGTTCAGGTAATCCCAACACTTCAGCTCAAGCACCAGTTTCCTGCTCTCTTCCTTCCCCCTCCTCCCACCTCCCACCCTTATTGCCACCCCACTTTCATGCAGATGCAGGGCTGGAGGCCTGCACCACAGCAGCATGTCTCCTGGTGAGGAATCCAATGGGACTGGGAGCATCTTGGATCTGGCCAGCTCTCCCAAGGAAGCAATGATCGCTGACAAGTGTCCCCAGAGGAGCTGGGCCTGAGTGTCCTATGCATTGTGGAGGGGCACACACAGCACCCTGTCCCCACCTGCCTGTCTGAGCATATCCGTGCACCTGGCTTCTAGGAGTCGGCTTCCTTGGAAGAGCTCACTTTATGTTTCCCTCTTCTGCACTTGCCACTTAAGCAACCTGAATATTTCTACCAGATTTCCATGTCTCCAAGGGTGCTGGAGGCACAGAGCACGGATGCCTGCCCTTCTGAGGAAATTACTATCATACTGAAGTAATGCTCTGGGAGAGATTTCATATTTAAAATCAAACTTTAAAAAAAAATACTTTATTGATTTTTTACAGAGAGGAAGGGAGAGGGATAGAGAGTTAGAAACATAGATCAGCTGCCTCCTACACCCCCTACTGGGGATGTGCCCACAACCAAGGTACATGCCCTTGACCGAATCGAACCTGGGACCCTTCAGTCCGCAGGCCGATGCTCTATCCACTGAGCCAAACGGGTCAGGGCTAAAATCAAACTTTTGCATGAGAAATTCCTCAGCCCCTTCCTGGGAGGGGATTCCATTTCAGTTGATAGTCGGGTCCCATTGGTCAGTGTTTGGCTGCGCTTAGAGGGGGTGCATTGAGTGGCCAGGTCAGGGCTACCTGCTCCACCAGAGACCCCTGACGCCCAATGTCTGAGCCACCTTGCTGGCTTTTGTTGGTCACCCCTCCTGGGTGAGAGGGGTGGGAACACACTTTCCTGGGAGGCCGGGATGGTGGGTTGGTTTTTCTTAGCTAATGGATAACTGCTTTCCGTCTGACCAAGACACAGGAAGCAAGCAGGTGCACAAGTAGCTCTCTCCCTCCCTGTGCTCGTTTTCTGACTGCTGACCAGACCAAGGGAGGGTTCATTATGACGAAGAGGGCAACAGGGGCTTGGGGAGGGTACCCCCAGAGTACAAGCAGTGTGAGGTTGACAATTTTGATAGAGCAAAATCTGGAACATAGTGACCTCCTGGCTAATTGAGGGGGACTCATGGGTCCCCATAGGCTGGTGGGAGTTCTGTAGGGACAGCTCAGGCCCCAATTTTGGGACATGAGAGGTGAGTAATAGGGAGTGCGGCAGCAACAAGAAGGTCCTTAGTCTGGTGCCCTCCTGCTGGTCAGCAGCAGGCCCAGGACTGTGTGGGCGGGTACAGGCAGCACTGGGGCCAGAGTCCCCACTGGTCCCATGTAGAATGATCTGCCAGGTGCCTCTCAGTGCACCTAGCTTGTAGGTTTGCCTCTAACTTTCTGAGAAAAAAAAGCATCTTATTCACCTGTTCACTCAGGCCCCAGCCCACAGGGAGTGTTAATCTGCCCTGTGGGAAGATGTCTGGAGCAAAGATGGGGTGGGTGGGTCCTTCACTCTAATGACCCTGCTGATAATTGGGACTTCAGGATGGTCCATTTGCTAAAAATAAAGTGTGGGGGGGAAGGTGACAACAAAGGTGGCTCTGTTTCCCCCTTTGTCCCAGTAGAGGTGTCCCTTTAGGTCAGGTGAGATCCCAGACAACACCATTAGCGGCTGCTTCAGGAGGCTGCTCTGCCCCCTGTCGGAAGGCCCCAGAATTCTCTGGAGCAGAACTGGGCCCCCATGGAAACGTAGAGGAAATTTCCTGAGAATTACCAGGACTCATTTCTGCTTGCAAGATTGCACCTGAGGCTCTGCGTCCCACCTCTCTCCCCTCCAGCTTCCTGGCAGCAAGTGACAAAATGACTGGTTTGAATTTAACTTCCTTAGCCTGCTTCTCCATCCCCCAGTGGAGGTGATAATGAACAGAGAGATGGGCAGAGGCAGGTGGCCAGGAGGGGCGGGGCCAGGGCCAGGGAGCTGGGCCTGGGCTGTAGCCTGGCACCAGCTTCCGAGTCTCTGAGATTGATTCTGGGGCTGCTTGAGCTCAGGGGACAAGGGTCAGGCTCCTCCCCTTGCCTCTGACATGTCAGGAGCAGCTCTGGAGACAAGTTTCAGGGAAGGGAACAAACTTTCCAGAAATCCTATAGGCTGGCAGCCTTAGAGCCAGGACTAGAATAAGCTCCCATCTGCCCATTGAATATTTACTATAGGCTGTCCCTTTGTATGTATTGATCCCCATCCCTTAATATCCAAGCATTTATTCCCCCATTTTACAGGTGAGGAAGCTGAGGCTTTGAGCCGTTAAGATTCAAACTGAGGTTTTGACAAATTGGATGACGCCCCAGCTTCTGTCTCTTAGTTCAGCACCTCTTGTATTTAAAGTTGCTTATTCATGAAGTAAATCAGGGAGCACTTATTAAGCACCAGCTGTTTGTGCACCATTCTGCCAGGTGCTGTCAGAGGTACCACACAGTCCTGCTCTGGTCTGCTCGCTGGGTCTCTGTGACCAGGCTCTCCCAGGCTTTTTGGAACTACCCCCACCTGTGCCCCCAGCTGGAAGAACATTTTTTTCCTTCTCGGTTTGCATTTTCCTCTATGTACATGGCTTTTGCCATGTGCCCCCACCACTCAGAACCCCATTGTGGTCATTATTGGTTTTCTTTCTGCTGCATGTCCATCTGGCTTTTGTCTTTGATGAGCTGTGTTGCTTAGATGGTTGCAATTTGGCATCTGTGCCTGGATTTTAGTGGTGGGGGGTGTGTAGGGAGCAGGGTTGCTGTGGGTCTCCTAGGAGTTCCTTCCACAGGTCCACGTTCCAGAGGAAGAGCCAACTGTATTCACCTTTGGGGTGTCCCTAGCTTCTGCCCGGTGGACCCTGCCCTGATTGAGGCCTTGTGGCTTCTTGAGCTCTGCTTGCTTCTGCCCACCTGGCCAGATGCAGATGCCACGACATCAGAGGAGGACATTGGGGTTTATTATCAGCTTTGAGTGGGGAAGGACATGTGGGAGGAGGGGGCAGAGAGAGAGAGAGACCCCTCAGCATCCTAGTCTTACTGGACACTGGCCGGTCCCCTTGGGGCTGTGCGGGTGGAAAGGGCTTAACAGGAGGACCATGATAATTGCGGGCAGCTTAATTGACATGGTGGCAGAAAAAATGCCTTATCTATGACAGGCAGCTGGGCCCTGCAGTTAATTGTTCTGTTGTTTTCCGCTTGCTATTTTTCCAGCACATCAAGTTAGGACCTTTGCCCTTAGCTTTCTCATGGATGCTGAGTCTGGAGTTGGGTAATGAACGTGGAGGGGGCCAGAGATAGGGGAGGAGCCTCACCAGAAACTGATGGAAAAAGCGCCCATCCAAGGATACTTCTGCCCCTTTGGCAATGCATCCTAATGGTCTGAGCGGTGGAGCACAGGCTGTAGGCTTTGGACAAGGAAGCGGGTCTCGGGATCATCAGAAATCCACTGAGTTTTGAGCTGGTGCCCAGGGACCTGTGCTGAGAACATGCCAGACCATACTTTGGGTGTCAGCCTGTACCCTGGCATTTTACCCACTCACTACATGTGTCAGTGTCCTCCAGCACCTTCAGGACTAATGCAAATCCTCTTACAACCTGGATCTCCTTTCCTCCCCTGCTCTGTGCAGGCACAGGTCCACACACACACACCACACAGGTCCACACACCCTGATCTTTTTGTCTTTTTTCCGATTTCACTGCTGCCATGTACCTTTGGGTCTGTACCTGTTTGTTCTTCCTGTCAATTTTTTCGCTGACCTTATCTTGGCCAACTCTAACATTTTCTTTAGAGTCCACCATAGTGGTCATCTCCTTCCTCCCAGCCCCAGGCTAGATTACATGGCTCACCGGTCCCCACCACAGCTGCCTCTGCCTTCTTCCATGGGAGCACATTGCACACTGGTCTATAGTTGTGTGTTGACTTCATTGAGTACCTTACACCTCTGTGAGCCTCTAAGGGTGGGCTCTATCTTAATTGTCATGGTAACCCCAGCATGTGGCACACAGTGGTGTCAATAAGTGTGTGTTGTATTAATGAATAAAAAGGAAGAAGAAAATCAGCAGAGCACCTTAAAAACCTGAAATCATGTCCCATATGATAATTTAAAACATGTCTGTAGATTTAAAACATTTTTTTTTGTCAGATGGGCAAAAAATGTTTTTTTTTTAATTGAATTTATTGGGGATGGCTTTGGTTACTAAATTATATAGTTTTCAGGTGTACAGTTATATAATACCTCATATGTATATTGTATTGTGTGTCAAATTTTCCATCACCATTTGTCTGCAAATTATTTGATGTTCTTATTTGATAGTCAAAGCAAGAAGCCTTGTTCTTCTGTCCTTAAATATGGGTTGGCTCTCTGTCTCACTCTAATGAACAGAATGTGGCAGAAGTGATCCCACATAACTCTGGAGCTGAGGTCATAGAAGATGCTAGCTACAGCTTCTGCATGGCTCTCTCTCTTTCCTGGGATGCTTGCCTTTGAGATCCAGTCACCATGTTGTGAGGAAGCCCAAGTGACATGGAGAGGCCAAGTGTACAAGTTCTAGCCAGAGCCACACCTCAAATGACAGCCCACAGCCAGCATCAATTGTCAGACATCTGAGTGAACGGGTCTTCAGTTGGTTGCATCCCATCCCTGCTGACTCGATAAGTGAGAGGAGACAGGCTTTCTTCCCTGAGCCCGTTCTAAGTTGCAGATTCATAAACAAAGTAAATGTTGTCTGTGTTTAAAACTAGTAAGTTTTGGGTTGGTCTGTTATTGATAACTAAAATACCCCAAAAATTAGTAGCAGAAAAGTGGTTAGCATCCTAGTGTAGAGGGGGACACAGACATTAAGAAAACAAATAATGTAGAATATAATTTCAGGAAGGTGCTATAAAGGGAGGGAAGAGGGTGATGTGACTGAGAATGATGGGTGCAGGCTTGGGCAACTTAAAATGGAGGAAGAAGGTGGGAAGGGAAGGCCCCTCTGTGAATACTTGAAGGGTGGTCTTACCATGAAGCCTAGATTTATTCTGCATGGGAGACAGATATTGGCTTGGTTATGAAATTCTTTCTAACCAAGATGGAATAGGCTGCCTTGAGGGATGATAAGAGTCCCATCTTGGGGTGTCCAAGTGAGGGCTGAGCCACTCCCAGACTTGAGAGCCCCAATTCTACAAGAGGCAAATGGGATGTGGGAGCAGAGAGGCAGGACTGGCAGCTTTGCTTAGAAGCCATCAGTTTTATGAATACACCTACAGAGCTCAGCTGTAGGTATGAGCATCATACGAGAAACATTGTACTTGAAACAGAAAACGCGAAGGTAAGGAAGACACAGACTTTCCTTCAAGAAGCTCACCTCCTAACAGACTGGTGGGGGAGACAGAGCCATGCAAACTACAAGCTGTAACAGGACATATGATGGAGCCTGATAGATGTGGTGTAGCAGTTACACATCCGCTGCGAGGAGAAGCCAAGCGGGAGGGTCATACTTCCAATGGGAAGGACTTGAGTAAGGAGTGTGTGTGTACGTGAGGGTGTATAAGAGAGAGAGAAAGAGAGGCAGAGAAACAGGGACAGAGACACAGGGTGAAGCTCATGGAGGATGGGTAGAACTTTGTCAGGTAGAGATGGCAGTGGGCAGGATTGGGAAATGAGGACTGATAGTACTCTGTGCTCTGTGCCATGAAGGTGGGCATCCAGAGCTCTCATTAAGGGCTTTACCTATTTTATTAACCATATATTTGGTTGAAGAGATAGATGTTTACCTCAGGTGGGAGGAAAGCAAAGGGTAGGGGTGATTACTGGAATTTGTTATTACTGGATAATTTGGGACTGAAATGATGATTGTATTTGGGGACACAGTGCTATCTTAGGACTCAGTCTCCCTTTTTACGTTCCTTAGTTTTGTGTCGGTGTCAACTGAGGTGCTGGCAGAGAACAGATGGCACTCTCAAAGGGTTAATTAAGGGGAGTTTAATGAAGAGACTTTACAGAGGTATGAAGAGAGGTAAGGGAGCCAAAAAGGATAGGGATGCCTACAGGGACTGGCAATGCTGGGAAGCCATGACTCCCATGGCCAGAAGGGGCAAGTGGCGAGCGAGAGCTGCAGCACGGGAGAGGGCTCCCTGACAGGGGCTGTAGACATGGAGGAATGCAGCTGCTGCCCAAGCCATGCCTCAGTGGGGCAGGGCGCCATATTCCCCAACTCTTTCTCTACTTTCTCATCTCTTGCTAGCACCTCCCTTTGGATGAACTGAACAAGAAGGCAGAGGGCATGGAAGCCTTGTTCATAGGGTCAGACTCTTGCGGCACAGAAGAGAGCAGAGGAAGGTAGAGAGTGGATCTGGAGGGACAGTGGAGAGTAATCAGCGCAGGGTCCTTTGTGTTAATTTCATCCTTGGGCAGGCTCTCTATGAGATGGTCATGTGGCAGCTGGCAGCCCAAACTCACATCCTCTTGAACCTTCAGCAGAAAGATAAATGCTCACTCCCAGTTGCTCCAGCCTAAGCCCTGGAAGTTTCATCTCCTTTGTCCCCCAGCCCCCTCCCCCCCGGGGTTCTAAGCCTTTTCTTGAATCAGTATGATGGAAAACACTCATTGGCTAAGTTTGGGGCATATGACTACCCATCTCTGGAAACTGGGGAAAAGGAGAAGGTTATCCCAAACTCACCTGAGCCACTTGGTCTGAGATGGGGAAGGGCTGGCTCCCCACAAAAATGTCAGGGCACTGTTTCCAGAAGAAACAGGAGTGGTCAGTCTACCATCCCCATTCAACCTTCCTGCATAACTGAATCATGGAACCTACTGGAGAACTAGAGTGTGCAGTAAAGGAGAGAACATGGATTCCGGAGGCACAAGGAAGGGGCTGTGGCTGTGATAGTCCTGGTTGGCGGTATGTGAAAAGCCAGGGAAAATGAAGATGATAGGAAAGTAAAAACCCAGGAAGGGAAAGCTGGAGATAGCGGGGTAGACAACTTCTTTGTTGATAGGGATGTTCCCTGTGTTCCTGATCATGTGATCAAACTCAGAGTGATGAATAGACAGGCAGCAGAGTGTTGGCCAAAGGCAAAGTGATTTTAAGACCAGCGCACATCATGGTCGTCAGATGGGAGGAGGGGTAAGGATCTGGGTGAAAAAGGTGAAGGGTGTAAGAAGTACAAATTGGCAGTTACCAAAGAGTCCTGAGATATAAAGTATAGCGTAGGGATATGCTGTCATAACCATGTGTGGTACCAGGTGAGTACTAAACTTACAAAGTGATCGGGAGATATAAACATCTAACCAATACCCTGTATACCTGAAACTAATATAATATTGAAGGTCAGCTGTAATTAAAGAAAAAGACTGTCATGTCTTAACTAGATTCAAGGAAGAGGGTTTCAATTCAGGGCAAAGTGGAAAAACAGTGATTAAAGAGCCGCACTGGCCATTGCAATTCTCTGGGTTTCAACACAGACACCAGAACACCTTAACCTAACCATTGCATTTGCATTGGATGTCCATTAGAGAGCAAGAATGAAAGAAATGCAAACTCATAGGTACAGTGAGATATCTCCTTTCTCCTCATTTCCACCATATCAGTCATGGCTTAGTCTCGCCTGGCATTTCCATTTTGCATCAGTAGAATGATTATTTACAGTTTTCTGTGTAAGTTTTGTCTAGTTTTTGAGACTTGTATAATGATGGCAGATCCTCAAGGTCCTTTGCAGATGTCTCCTTATACCTTAGATGTTTGTTTCTCATTTGAGAGAGCAGCATCTAAAATCTGCTTAGAATTCATCCGAGGAAGACTGCACTTGCCCTTCTAAGTTCTCTGCTCTTGAATCCAACTTTCTTTCCTCTACCTCCAGCTGAGAACATTCCCCCCCCCCCCCCTGCAGTAGCACAAAGCCACTGCTCTGCATGAAAACCCATGGCTTCCTTTTTCCAATCAGAAGAAAGTAATTTTCCTTTCACTCACCTGACTACCTTGTTCAGAGCATCCCCTACCCACCCTTTTCTGATATCTTGCTGCTAAGTATTTGCCAATTCATTTGCATGTCAATGGTTCCTTAGCAACTATCAGACCCTCCGGATTAGGTACAAAGCTGCTCTCTGACACAGGCTGCCAGGGCTACATGGCCTCCTTTCATGGTGCCTTAGTTACACCAAGCCCTGCCCAGACACCTTCACTCACAACATCATGAGGGTTCGGAATTACAATGTAATTCTTCCTTACCTTATCTGAACTTGAAGGCTTCGAAGTGACCCCTGCACTAAATGTTCCAAATAATCCATTGGTTCCTGAAAATCTACCTCTGAGAGATGTTTTCAGAGAAAGACCCACAGGTCTCAGCATAGTAAGAGAGTGAATTAGGTCCATTTTATGGACCTGGCAGCTGAGGCTCAGAGAGGTGAAATGACTTCCCCAGTGTCCCAGACATCTGGAACATTCCAAGGAGAGAGGGGAGCACTGCTGCTTCCTAGTCCTTGGTTCACTCTCACATGCATTCTAAAAAGAGTGACTCCCATTTGCCAACTATTGTGAGCTTTCAGAATAAAAAAAAAAATATTTAAACATGACTCTAGTCAACTGAGGTCCTAGGAAATTTCACTTCTCACTTAGCCAGGAATAATTGCCCAAATGCATAGGCCAAATAGGTATATCACCTGGCTTGTCTAGTTGGGCACTTGATATTCTTTCCATTCATGGGCTTGTGGTGTGAGTAGCACAGGAGGAGAGAGAGAGCCCAGCATGCATGTGTCAGTGTGTATGCTTGCGTGTGCATTTATACAGATGCTGTAGACAGACAGGGGCATCGGACCATTTAGCAAATTAGAATGTTCCGCCCTGAGTAGGTGGTGCTGCTTTGCAACAGTATGGGGCCTCCACCATCAAGGCTCACTGGCATGGAACAGCCAGGCAAAAGCAAGAGCTATTCAGAAAAGGACAGTAAGAACAAAGCTCATTCTGCAGTAGGGCTGACCTGTGAGGCTCTCACTTCAATGTTGTTATTAAATATCTGGAAAAGACTGAAAGAACAATTACAGTATTGTCATAACGTATAACTGCACAAAGCAAGCCATTTCCAAGGAGGCTCTGCTTGACAAAGCAGGGGCTCAGCAACAGTGCTTAATTCCTTCTCATCTAGAGTGCTCTTCCTTTCTCTGCCCAGCAGAAAACCACACCTGTGCTGTGTGCAGTTCTGCCCCCATGGGCTCCAGAAAGCTAAGATGCCAGAGAGGAAAGGGGTGGAAGTGCCTGGGTTTCTACACCTCTCCCTGTAGACCTGAGGGCGGAGTCCCATTTGTAGCCTTCTTGGTAGCCTGGGCTTAGCTGGGTGCTGGTCCCGGCGTCCTGGTGCGAGTTTGCTGAGCTGAGTTGGTTGAAAGGCTCTCATAGGGTGGAAACTGAGTGACTAGCTTTCCCACGAGGGGCTCCTGGTAAAGAAGGATCACAGGGCTCATGTGGTCACTCCCTGCTTCACACATCCTTCTAGTTAGCTATGCCACCCAACTATGCCAATGATGGGACCCACCACATAGGTAAACCTATCAGGTGGGAATTCCATACTTGGGCTTAGGAGATGGCCTTATGGTGTCACGGCTCTCTCTGTCTTGGAGTTGTGCTCTAAACCAGTGTTTCTCAACCTTATTTTCATTGTTGCTCCTCCAAGGGACATATTCCCTCTTTACCACCTCATTACATGTGAAATGTTAATCCCACAGATATACTCTGTATCTGTCTCTGTGCTGAGGTCCTTCCATGGACCACAAACTATTATAATATCTAAGATCTTTCACTCCCCCACATTTCCAAGAATAATGTTTGCCTCTGTTCCGAATACACAGTCTAAATGAAATAAGTCTGGCAGCAAATAAGGCGCCCCCTCGTCTGAGTGACAGCACAGTTTCGCACTATCTATTTTTCCGTGTAACTTTTACCCAGTGTGTCATGGAGCAGTTGGAAAGGGTGTCCACCTTACTGGGTCCAGGAGAGCCCCTGCTTTAGATGTTGGGTCCTGGAGTGGACCCAGGGCTCAGTAAAGGCCTGGGGTACAAGGGTAACAGGAAGACTCGGACTTGGTGATTTACCAGTAAGTATAGAAGTATCTTAATGATTATGGTTTTGTCAGGCTATACTTACTGTCATTAGATTTGAAAATTGTTTCTTGAGCTTGGGTAGATTTTCTAATACATAAGTTTTCTTTATGTATAATTTACATACAATATAATTTATCAATTTTAGGTGACCAATTCCATGAGACTTGACAAGTGAATGTATTTGAGTAGCCACTATATACTCATGATATAGAGAACATTTCATTACTCTCACATCCCTCTCCTGTCATTCCCCTCCCTCTACCATTATTTTGACTTCTGGCTTTATAGATTTGCCTAATCTAGAAGTCTCTATAAATGGAATTATAGAGTACGCCATCTATTTTTGCTTGGCTTCTTTCGCTTAGCATTATGTGTTTGAGATTCATCCATGTTGTTGCAAGTATGAATGGTTCATTCCTTTTTCTTGCTGGGTAGTATTCTATTGCATAGATATATCACAGTTGTTTTACCCATTCAACAGTTGAAGGACATTTTCTTCTAGTTTCTAGTTTTTTGTTTTTATGAATAAAACTACTGTGAACATTTGAGTACATGTCTCTGTGTAGAGACAAAATGAAAAATAAGTTTTCATTTCTCTTGGATGAATACTCAAGAGTGCAATTGCTGGATGACTTGGTAAGTATAAATTGATAAGAGCTGCCAATTTGTTTTTCATATATATTTGCTTTGGTGAAATGGGTGTTTGATCTTTTATCTATTTTTGTTGTTGTTGTTGGGTTGTCTGTTCTGGGTTCATTTCTAACTTGTGTGGTTGTTTGGAGGTAAATGAGGAACTCCACCCTGCTTGACTGTTGGGTTGCTGTGTTGTTCTGAGAAAACCATAGGTTGTTACCTGCTGGGTCTCATTCCTGGATGTGGAGAAGGGATGGGCCAGGATCTTCTCAACAAGGATGGTTGTCAGTTGTCAGGGAAGAAGTGCATTCCCAGACAGAGGCCAGGACCTTGGAAAGTGGGCTGATACTATGGGAGTGTGTGAACATCTGCAGAAAACCATAATTAGGTGACAAGGGACTCTGTTACCCTATGTTTATTTCCCATGTGCCTTCCCTAAGTTCCTAGCCTCCTATTCACCATACTCCTGGGCATGAAGAAATGACCTGTGCCCCCTGGTGGTGGTGGCAGCAGAAATGGCCAAACACCCTGCTTTTCCAGGTGTTCTTATTATTGGTATATTTAAGTTTTATTTTGTTTATTTTATTTTATTTTTAATTTATGGAAAAAGGTAGGATTCCTCTGCACAGGAAGCCCTGTGAAGGGTGATCTGAACCTGCCCAGGGAAGCATACCCAGGCTCAGCTGGACCAATGCGATGGTGCTGGGTGTCCCAGGCTGTTCCTCACCTTTCTCCTGGTTGCTTTGACTCTGACTCCTGGGAGCTTTCCCAGCCCTTCCGGTGTTCATGACTCTGGTTATTTCTGAACTTTAAATGACAGACTCAGAATTCCACAGGCTTTTCAGCATAAGGGTGTTGTAGGTGCTTCTGCCATGTTTGCTGCGATTTGCATGATGTTAATCAGTGATCACAGTAATCACGGGGGTGGTGACACATGACAAGCCTGTGGAGGCCTGCCCTGGTTGTCATCAAGAATCCTTGTGCTCAGCCCAGCCTTGCATCACTTCTCACAAGCACCTCTGTGCCCACGAGCAAAGATGCAGCTGACACTGTGTCACGTCTGACTCTGGGCAGGGCAGGCTGTCTGAGTCCCCAGAATCCAGCCCAAGGCCTGGCACAGAGTAGGCAGTTAGTAAATGTGATGGACAGATGGGCTGATGAACTGTTTCCCTACCTCACTGCACAGGGTCACTCAGGGAGAGGCTGATGCTGGTGCCGCATGACATAAAACCAGGAACTCAAATCAAACAGAAGCAGCGGCAGCATAGGAAACCCAGTGGCGAGACCTGAAGATGATCCAGACAAAGAACCGCCATTGGAAGGACCTGTTTCTAGGGGGAGTGAAGGGGTGAACTGTGCCTTGAACATGTAGAGTTAGAGAGTGGTGGGGTGTGCATTGTGGGGGAAACAGCAGAAGCAGGGCACAGCGATGGGAGAGGAAAGGTGACAGTCAAGTGAGGGCTTGTGGTACAGCCAGATAGCCAGTGCCCTAGGAAGTTAGAGGGCAGATTGTAGTGGGCTAGGGTGACCAGGATGGCTTCCTGAAGGAGGGGGTACTCTTTGAAGGACACAGAGACTTTGTGCTGATAGAAGAGGCAGGGTATAAGACATCCTTCCCGCCAGGCCTGCCTGCCCTCAGCCAAAATCATCTGGGATGGGGAACCTGTAGAGAAGCATGTTTTGGTGACATGTGCCCCTGCTTTTGGACCTCCTGGCTCCAGAAAGACAAGGATGTGATCCTGGAAGGGAGGGCTCAGCATCATGGCTGTGTCCTGAGTCCCGGGGCTCAGCTGCCATTGCCGTCAGGGGTTCACCGAGAGGAAAGCAAGGTGCTCCTTGTCATGGTCTGGCCTAGCTCTTCACAGCTGTCTCTTCTGCCTCACCACTCAGCGTGAGATCTGTAAATCAGGGCGTAGGCTTCCCCTGGGAGCTGTCAGACATGCAGAGTCTCAGGCCCTGCCTCATGACGACCAGGCTCTAACCTTCTGCATCAGGGAAGTGGCTTTTTTAAATGACTGAACAAACCATTTTTAAAAAATATATTTTATTGATTTTTTACAGAGAGGAAGGGAGAGGGATAGAGAGTTAGAAACATCGATGAGAGAGAAACATCGATCAGCTGCCTCTTGCATACCCCCACTGGGGATGTGCCCACAATCAAGGTACATGCCCTTGACCAGAATCGAACCTGGGACCCTTCAGTCCGCAGGCTGATGCTCTGTCCACTGAGCCAAACCGGTTTGGGCTGGAGCATTTTTTAAAGGAACCATTTCAGATTTAAAAAGATAAAAGAGACATGAGGAGTAAATATAACACATGATCCTTTACTGGGGAAAAATTCTTCTAAAGGACTTAATTGGACAATTGACAGTTGACCTGGGCTCCCAAAATTAGTGGAGAGGCTCTCATTAGAT
The DNA here is from genome assembly GCA_004026665.1 of Murina feae. Classification (NCBI taxonomy): domain Eukaryota; kingdom Metazoa; phylum Chordata; class Mammalia; order Chiroptera; family Vespertilionidae; genus Murina; species Murina feae. The sequence continues at coordinate 71,392 of PVJC01000121.1, read as the reverse complement.
GAAAGTATAAGAATATTAAATGTTCCAATTTTGATAAATGTATTGTGGTCAAGGAAGAGAATAGCTTTGTTTTCTTGCTGTGTGTATCCTGCTCTCAGAGGGTTCAGGGAGGAAAATGAACAAATAAATATGTATGTATGTACATAATAAAGGCATATGTAATATAAAAATGTACAAATAATATATTCTTTACTACAAATAAATGTGTGGAAAGAGAATGAACAGGCAAATATTAAGAGTTGGCGAATCAGGGTGAAAGGTTTGTGGGGTTCTCTGTTTTATTCATGCAGCTTTCCTGTGGCATCGCTGTTATTTTAAAAATGAAAAGTTTTTTTTGCCCTAGCTTGTTTGGCTTGGATAGAGTGTCGGCCTGCGGACTGAAGGGTCCTGGGTTCGATTCCGGTCAAGGGCATGTACCTTGGTTGCAGGCACATCCCCAGTAGGGGGTGTGCAGAAGGCAGCTGATCGATGTTTCTCTCTCATCGATGTTTCTAACTCTCTCTATCCCTCACCCTTCCTCTCTGTAAAAAAAATCAATAATATATATATATATATATATGAAAAAGAAAAGTTTTTAAAAGTATGTTGTGTTGAAAAGTTTGATGGATGTTGCAAGTTCCAGTCCCAAAAGGCTGAACCAATTTGTATTCTCACAATGCTCTGAGAGGGTTGGTGCAGCTGTTTGATGTAGCTATTTTTATTCAGCTGTTTTGATGTCAGGGACTTTTTTTTGATGGGGTCATATATCAGTTTTGACCTGGAGACATTTTGGTTTTTTTCTCAATTTATTATGAATATTTCTAAAAGTACTGAAAGTCATAGCACAATGAAGACCCATCTCCCATCGCCCATATTTGACAGTTGTTAATGTCTTACCATGTTTATTTATCAGTACACAGTTTTGGGGGAGGTTGGGAATTGCGAGTCAGCAAAACTGAGTAACTGCCAAAGGTAAGTGATGGGGCCAGACACCGTCTCCTCTGTACCTTGTCCTTCGTCTTGTCTCCCATTTTCCCCAAATTGCTTCCTGAACAGATAGAAATCACTTTTTTTTTTTTTCTGAAGCAGTTTTGTAGAGTGTTGGAGTTGGACAGACTGAATTCTAATTCCATCACTGATCTTGGGCAAATTACTTCACCTCTCCTTGCCTCAGTTTAGTCATCTGATAAGTGGGGATGGTGCCACTTAGAGAAATAGGATAACTTGCCTTAAGCCCACGATTACCATTCTTTTTCTCGTTTCTTCTCTATCTCTCTTTTCATTGAAAACATCTCAAGGCCACCTCCTCCAGCAAGCTTGGTTACTAAATCTTTACCCTGCCTGCCAATCGTTTGTCTGGTCCATAAGTTGCTGATACGTCATTCTGTCTTATCTGCTCCAATAGATCCAAGTCCAGCTCCCCACAGTACAGCCCAGAGTGGGAAGGTGCACATCCGGTGAGGTTCACGGCACCTCTTCAAGTCCCATGTCTGTGCTCAGTGAGGTGGCTCCCCAAAGCTCCTTCCCTGCCCCATTTCTGGTCCACCTGAGACTCGGGGGGCTGTCTGTTTCCCTGACTCTCCTAAGAGCTGTGTGGAAAAGGAAGGCAGAACCAAGTACCAGTACGGCCCCTGGGCGAGTAGCTCACACTCCTGGTGATTGCAAGGCCATGGCTGTAGACTTGCTTCCACCTCCCTTAGGTCCTTCCCTCCACAGGAAGGCCGGCTCTAGAGTTATGAGATTGGAAGTCCTTGGCGCCCAGTTGAAGAACCTGGCAGTCGGACAGCCGGGTGGGGGTGGGGGCTCCTTGGTTTGTGATGTGCGACCTGGCCATGGCAGGTCCATGCTGCTGGGGCAGTAGTATGGTCCCTGGAGAACCTTTCAGGCACCTGCCTCTTCTCCCACAGGACTGTGTCTTAGGGTTAATAGGGGGCTGATCAGAGGCCGAGGAGAAAAGGGAACAGGCACCCTGACTGAGATCGGGGTGAAGGTGGCAGGTAGGGCCAGATTTAATCTTTATGATGCAGTGGGACACTTAGAGACCCTTATGAGTGGAAGGGGCTGTATGAGCAGGACAGAACAGGTTCAACAGGCCTCAGATGGGAGAGTGCTTTGCAGGTAAGGCTTTTACTGTACACAGGTGAATTCCTAAGTGAACAGAGAAATGGAATTTGGGGAAGTGTCAGCACACCCCTGTCTTATCATTTCCATAACAAATCCGGGTTTTCTGTTTGGTGTGCATCTCATCTTGTGCCTTGAAGGTTGGGAGCATCCTACTTGCCTGGGTGCCTTGCACAGGCTGCAGGATGTGCCCTGCTGGTGAGCCCCATTTCCCACCAGGCAGGTAGAATTGTACTCTGTGGGTGGTCTCAGAGGCCAGCTGCCATCCTCATTTGGTGTGGGCCTTGGACTGTCCTCTTTTCCTCTGTAAAATGGGAATGGATAACCCGCACCCTCTTATAGGGGCTTTGGTAGTCAGTGAGTGTGGTAACGTAAAGCCAGTGTCTGCCACTGTGCTGAGAATATAGCAGGCATTCAATAATAGCTTCCTCTCTTCTTCCTTGTGCTTCTTTCCCTTCTTTTTCAAGACAGTAGTGTCTAGGTGTTGCTTGGAGAAGCTGGGTCTCCACCTTGCACTCCACCTTGCCTCCTGCAGGCTGCTGAGGCACTGCCCTTGCAGTTTCTCCTCCCGGGCAAGGTGGCTGCCCTCCAAGGAGAGTTCCTGCAGTCCTGCATTTCTCCTCTCTGCCCCTCGGGAAGGCTTCCCTGTCAGGTGGCCAGGAGCACTGGTGCTGCCTCCTCTAGCGCGGCCTTGCCTTCCCCACTTCCTGCTCTGCGCCTGGCTGGGTGGGCCCAGCTCAGAGGACGGGTGGACACCCCTGGCATCAACTAATTGTTATAACAACTGACTCCAAATTGGTTATTCAACAAGATAACAGTTTATTTCCTCTGCACATCACAGCCCAATGAGGCCAGTGGCGGGGCTCCGTCCACCCCACGCCCCCATCACTCAGGGACCCATGCTGATGGAAGAGACAGCACCCCCCACCTCTTAACCTGAATCCCGAGGTGATACATCATTTCCTCTCCTCTCAGGGCCCAACTCAGACATGAGCTGAGAAGCGGAATGAGCTTCCTGCTGCAACACCACAGCCTGTCCGCAGTCCAGGGACAGGGCAAATGCCTCGTTGCCTCCAGGTGAGGCCTCTCCACCATGTGGGCTCAGAAAATTCCCCCCCGCATCCCTCTCTCGTGTCTTTGCTTTCCTTTTCTTCCTTTCCTTCTTCCTTCCAGCAATTATATCTCCTGGGGTCAGAAACTAGCTGCCTTTTATGAAGAGGAGGAAGAGATGCTCAGGGATAACTTTTCAGACCATGGAAGCGGGGCGCTCTGATCGCAGGCAAACGTCATCCGGATTATTGCGTGCATGCAGAGGCCGGCAGCGGGGATAATGGGGGCCAAGTGCTTTGGCGACAGCAAGTTCTTGGTGGTTGTGTTTTATTTATTTATGTTTGTCTGGGCTGCCTGCGCTGTATCCCCCACACTGCTGGCCTCCTCTGTTCCTGGTGCGCCCCACACTTCCTCCTGCTTCGGAACATTTGCACCTGCTATTCCCGCTGCTGGGTAAATGGAACAAAAATCAGATGCTTTTTCAACAGTAGAATGGATTTTAAAAATTAAGAAAATAAATGCTGGAATTAAGAACATATAGAAATTTAAAAATGATAACAAAATGGTAAAAAACCAGGGAATTAGCTGCTTAAAGGAATTAATGAACAGTGAAAAGGGTTCAAAAAAAGATAAAAGATAGGAATTAAAAATAATGGCGAAAAAAATATAAACCTTCATGACAAGATAAAATGTGAAATCCAGAAACTTTAAATACTCAAAGGCTAGGCTGTAGAACAGCAGGAGACAAAAGTCAGAGAAAACAGACATTCCCAAACCATGGGTGATGAGGGGGAGCGGTCTGGTTCTGTGATCGTCCTAGGAGGACACCTGTCTCTTTCTCTGGGGACTCTTGGGCGTGAAAAGTTCCAGCGCAAAGTGAATCACCTTTCTCTTTAGGAGAAAGAAGCTCAGGGTGGGTGGGGTGGTGACCCTGAGAGGCCTTGCACTTTGTCATCTCCCAGAGGTCATTCTTCTGTCCTTGTGTTTGGGACAGTTGTAGAGGGCAAGGAAGTTGGGAGGTCAGAAGTGGGAGCCACCCACTAAGAGCAGCATGGCCCCTCCCACACAGTGTATCCAGGAGAACACTAGTTAGATGAGGAGGGAGACAGTGTTGAAATGGGGCAGGTGGGAGGGAGTGTCACCAGAGGCTTGAGCTGCCTGGGAGCTGCAATAGGAACTGGGAGGTCTCCCTGCTCCTGGACTTGGGGACTGTATCTGGGCACAAAGGAATGCTTCAGCTGGCAGACACACCCCTCCCCCCTTTACTCGATCCTGTCTGGAACCCTCCTGCTACGTCCCACAGCTCCTGGTTTCACCGGCCATACCACCACACCGCAGGCTTCAGGTCTATATCCCAGACACAGGCAAACTTTACAGACATCCTCCAGCCTAGGCTTCCTGGGCCCCTGGCATTTCTCAGTCTCTGGCACTGGCCACCTTTACTAAGGCCTGGATGGCTGGGGAGCTGGAATATCATGGCTGATGGTGTGTGCAGAGTGCTGTGGACACTAACCACATGTATGTATGCCTCTCTTACTCCCATTGCAAAGGGATGTGCTCCCTAAATGCCCAGGATTCTTACTGAAAGTTGGAGGATATTATTCCTTACCACTTGCGGGCAAGACACTACCCTCTCTCCCTGCCATGCTCTAATGACGCATCCTGCACCAGGACATGTTTCTTTCCTATTTTGCCTTATTTTGAAAAGAAAATAGATCTAGTGACATCAGGAACACTTCCGGTTTTAAGTAGCATAATTTTGCTATTACAATTTGTTTCCATTCACCTTGGAAGAGATTTGTCCATCTCTGAATAGCTGGAATGGTTAATGGAATCACAGTAGTAGACTGTTTGGTTTGGCATAAATGAACTCAGACTGTCCACCAGGGATCCGATTCAGCAAGAATTGTGTCCCTGCCTCATATGTGGCCAAGTGGGAAGCAGAAGTGCTGTTGACAGGGTGGGATGGGCCACCCTTCACCCCCACCAGGACCACCCAACTTACTAGTTCCCTGCACCCTCCAAGCACCCAGTGGGTTGAAAGCTCCATTAGTCTGCCTCTGGGCATACAGCCTCTCAGATAATTGCTTTTGCTTGAAAGGCTTTCTGTCTCAAGAGGTGTGAACAGGTGTCAATGACTCACCTGCCTCCTTTATGGAGGAAGTAAATTCAGGGAGAGGCTCCCAGGAAACTGGGGAAGGGTGCACAGGCCAAGCTCTTCAGAAGGGAAGTGTCTTCCATGAGCAGTGGGTTTGATGAATGGTGTGGGGCAGAGCTGAGTTTACACAGGGAGAAAGGAAGAGGTGGCAGGGGTCACTCTGGACTTGAGAATTGGAAGGAGCAAAATGTCCCCAGGGAAGACCAGTACACTCTCATGGCGGTCTCTGGAGTGTTCATGGATGGGGCAACTCAGGCTAAAATGTGAGTGCTCTGGGAGGTAAAAGAGACATCTTTCTGGACTAATGGAGTGTCAGGCCCTGGATGGTGAAGTGTGGGAAGAAAAGGAGAAGGAAGGAGGGAGGAAGAGAGGGAAGGAAGAAGAAGGGAAGGTGGAGGGAGGGTGGGGCTGAGCATATCTCTCTCCTGCTTCACTTGGCCCTTTCTGAGCAGAATCACCTGGCAGAACCCAGGAGAAGTGGAGAGTGAGGACAGAGAAAGAAAGGGGAAAGAGAAGGAGAGGACAGTGAGGGACAATGTGGATGATCCCATCATGGTCCTTTCAGTAGCTCAGAAGTTCCAGCTGCCATCCCCATCCCCTAATGTCTATAGAATTCCTGCTGAAATTGCCACACAAGCTCTTTGTCAGGGCTTTGGGGTCTTAGAAGAAGAGAAGACTGTAAGACATGCCTGCCTTTTCTCAGGCTCTGTAACATGGAGCTCTCATGTATTTCTCAACCCCAAAGCGTAGCATTCTCATTTCCATGTTACAGTTACGGAAACTAAGGCCCAGCTTGGCCAAGGTAATGCCAGGCTTCTTTCTACTATTCCCATGAGGAATCAGTGATATGGAATCCTGCAAATACTCAGGAAATGGGCACGTTTCCCATGGAACATCATACATGTGGAGATCCATACTGATGTCCTCAGGAAATAGTAAATACAAAGAAATGTTATTGCCTGAAGTCAGAAGTCAATGATAGCATCAATTTCCATGGCAACAGGCTATGATGTCATAGACAGATGCCTCCAACAGCAGAGAGACAAGCAAGCAGAAAAATGGGGAGCCAGAGTGGGGAAAGGTTATAAGACATGATCTATTAGCATATGTCTGAAGGTCTTCCATTCCCCCTTCCCCAGGCATCTGTTGCTGATTTTAAAGAGGGGACAGACTGACATTTGGAACCAATATATTGGTTTTACAAACCATTGAACGCTTCAGCTTGCAAACTCATTGACTAACCAGAAACAAATTAGATTTTCTTACAAGTTTTCTCTGAATATTTTCTAAAAGGACAATACCTTTTTTTTTTCAATCCTGGGATTTTGCAGTTGATTAAGTGGCAGTTGGTTCCCCATGTGCCCAGCATGATGAGGCTGTTCATGCCTGTTGACATGGCATGCCAGGGCAGAGGTGACAATGAGACAGGGCCAGTTGGGGGTCAAGTACTGAGAGGCAAGTGAGTTTCGGGAAGGAGACCAGAAGGGGTAGACCAGATGCTGAATGTGCGGGGGCAGAGTGCCAGTTGGTGCCCACTGGGCTTAAAGAACCTAGGTCTGGGCTCCCAGTGTGTGACACACAGCAGTGCTGTGTGCTCTTGCCAGTTAGAATCCTCATCACAGAGCTCCACCTTGTTAAAAGCTGTGGCCAATTATATTGTTCAAAGATAGCTACAACAGTATCTCCCATCCCACAGGCTTTTGGCAATGGAACTGTGCCACCAAAGAGTCTAATTCCCCTCTCCTTGAATCTGCACTGATCTTGGTAACTCGCTTGACCAATAAAATGTGGCAGAAGTGGTGGAACTTCCAACGCTAGGTCATATGCAGACTCACAGCTCCTACCTGGATTTCTGGGAACTATAGCTGTTGGAATGCTCACTCTAGGACCCCAGTTGCCATGTTGTAAGATGCTCAAGCCACATGGAGAGCCCACATGTGGGCTTTCAATTGATGGCAATCAGGTGAGCTCCCAGTGCCCCTCAGCACCAATCGCCAACAGTGTGAATGGGCCATTTAGGCATCAAGCTTAGTAGAGGTTTTGGGTGACTGCACCCCCTGCCAACATCTGACTGCAACCTCCTAAGGGATTCTAGATGAAAACTACCGAACTGAGCCCAGCCAACCTGCAGAATTGTGAGACATAATAAAATAGTAATGTCTTAAACCACCTGTTTCCAAGATGGTTTGTCCTATACAAAATCACAAGCAATCACTTGAAACTGTTATGTGAGACAAAACCCAGACAGGCCCCAGATCAGTGACCACAGTCGTGGCTTGTGACTATTCCTCTGGTGGGCCTAAGGTGCAGGACCTCCGATCTTCGAAACCAGAAGGGGAAGGGCAGTGCCATGCCTGTTGCTGAGGTGCAGGGATTATGTCAGCCAACTCCAGAAGTTTGGTGGTTGGTCTTCGATTTGGCAACATAAATGCCCATCAGGCCAGATCTCTTCTAGCTCTGATGGGATGGTTTTGAACCTAAATGTTCAGGACTGTTCATTTCATGTGGCTGGTTTTGGCTGAGGATCCCGGCAGCTGAGTTTGGATGAATGTCCCTTGCAGGGTTTCATCCAAATGGTTGATAAAAATGCCAAAGAGAGCCTGTGAAATCTCACAGGAGAAGCTGCTTCCATAGGGCCCACTCTGGGTCCTGTTATCCTGCCAGCTGTGAATCCATCAATTTGTACTTGTCTTGGCCTACAGTTCGCCATCTGATCCACCATTTATGTAGTGCTTTACTGGAATCTAGCTGCAGCATGAGCTAATGGCCTAGGAAAACTTTCAAGAAGAATGAGGGTAGGTTTGGTAGCTCTTACCCAATCCATAACATTTCCTCTGCATATAAATATACTGCAGTTTTACCATGGTTTGGCCACAGCATATAGTGTTCACTGTCTACTTTTTTCTTCCTTAGAGAAACATTATATTTGCATTCTGCTTTCTACCACTATTTTCATTCTCTCTTTCCTTGAAGATGTCTTTCTTTGACCATATCTGCATTGCCTTTTTATATTATACCTAAGGAAGGCCCGGTGTATGAAATTTGTGCGGGGAGTGAGAGGTCCCTCAGCCTGGCCTGAACCCTCTCCAATCTGGGATATCCCTCTCACAATCCGGGACCGCTGGCTCCTAACCGCTTTCCTGCCTGCTTGATTGCTCCTAACTTACCCCTTGCCAGCCTGATTGCCCCAACTTGCCCCCCCTGCTGGCCTGATCGACCCTAACTTGCTTCCCTGCAGGCCTGGGTCCTCCCCAACTGTCCTTCCCTGCAGGCCTGGTTCCCCCCAACTTTCCTCCCCTGCAGCCTGGTTCGCACCGAACTGTCCTCCCCTGCAGGCCTGGGTCCCCCGCAACTGTCCTCCCCTGCAGGCCTGGGTCCCCCCCAACTGTCCTCCCCTGCAGGCATGGGTCCCTCCCAACTGCCCTCCCTTGCTGGCCATCTTGTGCAGCCATCTTTGACCACATGGGGGAAGCCATCTTGTGATGGTCAATTTGCATATTACTCTTTTATTAGATAGGAAATTTTCTCCCAGATGGTATCATACAATAAAAGTGATGGAAAACATTTTTTAGATGCTGAGCTTAGAACAAATATACATTTAGGAACTGTTTCCTACTATCATCTCTTTGTCCATCCTCGATTAGTCCAGTTGCATTGTCGCCTCTTTCCCATTTCTTTTTCCCCTCATCACGGAGCGGTAAGAGATGGGCCCCTCCTCAGCAGTACTGCTTTGCATGTAAGTGATCATTCTTGCTGTGCCCTTCATCTGCCTTCTTGGTTCTGGATAAATAACCCCTGGTTCCTTGTGCATTTCTTCCCCATTCCTGATTTTTAGGGCCCTAATCAGTTTTATTTTATTCTCCACTATAAATGAATTTAAAACCCCTTGGAAATATAAAGGTTGTCTAAATAATAAATCATCATTTTGGCAAATGATACTGAGACATCTAGAGAGATAAAATTAATCACCCCCTTATAGCAATATAGCCGCTTTTCCATAGGGAGTACAAAGTAGTTTGTAGACCTCATCGTTAATTCTCGACCCATTCCTGAGGAAAGGGGTAGCAGCCATTTATCTCTTTTATAGGGGAAAGGCCATGGAGGAGCAGTGACTTCTTTTTGTGCACCCCTTGGCCAATGCAGTGCATGGTATGAAAGAGGCCTCAGCTCTCTGCTCAGCATCCAGAGCTCTACCCATGGGAGTGATGCCTCCTCTCCACCTGCAGAGCATCAGGCATTGGGCTCCCTGGGAGGCATCATTCCCTTGGTCTAGCCTGTACACTGCCCAGGCTAATGGATATAAAGCACATTTTCCTTTGAGAGAATTCTCTATCCAGAGTGCCGTAGGGTCTCCCATGGCATTAAGAACGAATACTATAGATTCTACCAATATCCAAGGAGCCTGCTCTTTCACATATATTAGGTCTTCAAATGTTATGCCCATTTTGTAGAGGAAATGAGGCTTATAGAATCTAAGTGGCTTATTCAAACTCACACAGCTATCATGTGGTAGTGCTGAGATCTGAGGCCAGATTTATCTAACACCCTTCTTTCTAACTACATAAGGCTATGCCCATTAATTTGATTTTGAGTGACAGTAAGCAAAATCAAGACATATGCACACATCTGTGTACACCTTACTGGTTCATGTAATGGAAATTACAGGGTGAATCTGGTTTCAGGCATGGCTGGATTCAGGATGCTTTGGCCCCGCCACTTTGGGTTAGCCTCGTGTTGTCCCATCACGGTCACCAGCTCCATTGTTCTGACTACATAAGAAACTGGAAGATTCACTTTTTGTTAGTTCCTGTAGAGTCCTGGGTGACACTCTGATTGGTCCCAGTCTAGGTCACATGCTCATCCCTGAGCCAGTCACCGTGCTTAGGGTCTGGAATTCACTGATTGTCTCTGATTACTCCTTGCCCTGGGTAATGTGGGGTGGGGGCCACTCTAAAGAGAGGGTGAACTTGCAAAAAAGAATATGAGGCAGTTCTGAAAAGTAGTTCAAATGAGTGCTGGCTGACAGAAAACATCCCAGCCCTCCCTTGGGATCCCACCTTGAGTCCTCATGCTCTGGATGGGCTGCTCTTTGGGTGAGCACCCCCCTGCTCCACTGACATCTCTTTGCTTATGTTTTTTCCTGCCCCTGTTCTTCACCCTTCCCACCTGAATCCCCCTGTACCCTTTGGCCTATTTCACACTTCCTTGGACCGAGGAAGCCTTTTTGGCCACCTGACCCCTGGGAACTTCCTCCCTTGAGATCCTATAATCTGAATTGCTGTTCTCCTTATTTGGTACCCATTTGAGGAAAGACATGGGGTTGGCACCGTGGACAGTTTTCAGGGGAAGAGATTATGCTCAAGTTGGACTAAATGTGCAAAATTCTCACCTAGTGGTACCTGGAGCTTTTGGTGAGTAGTTGATGAAAACCACTGCAGCCAGGGATGGAGGCAAAACCCACTGTGTATGAATGAAGAAGTCATGGGTCTTAATAGACCCATGGCAAATAGGACTCTGCATATATGCCATAATGAGAAGCCTGGCATGGTCCTCCAAGTCCTCCCCCCAGCCCAGAAGTGGGATTAAAACTTATGGGGCATTCTGGGCTGGAAGATTGTCTTCTTTCTCTGTTGCTGGTCAGTTAGAACTTTCTTGGAGCCTAGCCCTGAGCTGGGCCACAGCACCTGAAAATGTGTTAACTTGCAGCATCTGATTCAATCTGATCATTTTACAGATCAGGAGGCAGAGATCCTGAGAGGCTGAATGAATTCCCCAGGGTCATGCAATAAGTTAGAGGCATAGCTGTAAGTGCAAATCCTATCTGGCGCCCTCTCCAATCTCTGTGGCTATCCAGGGGGACCCAGCAGGGCATGTAAGGCTGGAGAATGGCTTTGTGAGGGAGTCTTGGGGACAACAGGCCGACTCCAGCCAGAAAGAGGCTGAGGGCCATGGACAGGGTATGATGGTGCTTTCTGGAAACTGGTCAGCACAGTCTGGGCATATGTGGGCACTGACCCAGTGCATAGACACCCAGATTGGTTTGATGATGATTCTCAAGAACAGGCATTTCTAGTTAGGAAGATGCCCCCTGATACCTTCTATATTGCAGGAGAATCGGACTGAAAGGGTGATAGAATGCTTGTGTGGGCCATGCAGGTTGTCCCTGAGCCCTGTCTCTAGAGGCGTTGAAGGGTGAGGTCTGAGTGGCTCAGACATGAGCTGCCTGAGGCTGGCAGGGTCGGGTCCTCCATCATATACTCTGTTTGGAGCGCACCTACTACCTCCTGGGGTCCTTTCCTCCTCCCAGCTATTGAAGCATTGCTATAGAAATGTGCTGTTTCTCAGACATAATTGGAATAAAAGGAAAACTCTCAGATGGAGTTGCTATTTTTAAGAGATACTAGTTAAGGAATGAAATTCTGTGAAACACACAATTATTTAGCTGTCTTTGTTTAGCAACATTCTCCTAATTAACCACCGTTAGCATCTATTGAGATGCTGGGCAAGTATGCCCTGCCACAGGCTTGTTTTGAGGGGAAAAAAATTAATTTGTGTTCTTGAGCCAAATCCTGACTGAGTCTCCTCTCCAAGAAGCTGGGTCCATCCCCTTTGGGGTAGGGTTAGGAGGCCCTCTTTGCCCTGGGCAAATAGGAAATTGGGGAAGTCACCTCCCCGAGGTATCTCTCAACAGCTGCCTTTTTGATGGGCTTTTAGGAGTCTGCACGTCTACAGGATTCCCAAATAGTCCTCCTCGCATACCCTTCCTTCAATCATTAGAGCACTTTTCCTTTTATTTTTAAAAATTAATTTTGAAATAATTTCAGACTTTCAGAATGTTTAAAATATAGTACAAAGAATTCTTTTTGAGTCTGAAATTATTTTTTTAATTAATTTTTTATTGTTGACAGTATTACTGATGTCCCCCATTCCACCCTCCACCCAGCTCCTGCCCCCATCCCAGGCCTTCGTCGCACTATTGTCTGTATTTACGGGCTATGCATAAAAACTCTTCGGTTAATCTCTTCCTGTTCCCCCAGTCCCCTCCCCTCTGAGCTCTACCAGTCTGTTCCATGCATCCATGCCTCTGGACCTATTTTGTTTGTCAGTTTATTTCATTCAGTAGATTCCATATATAAGTGAGGTCATGTGATACTTGTCTTTCTCTGACTGGTTTATTTCACTTAGCATACTAATCTTCAGGTACAGCCACACTGTCACAAAGGGTATGAGATCTTTCTTTTTTATAGTCTCAAAGTATTACATTATATAAATGTACCACAGCTTTTTTATCCACTCATCTACTGATGGGCACTTAGGAAGTATTCATATCTTAGCTATTAATAAACAACACTGCTATGAACATAGGGGTGCATATATTATTTTTGATAGGCATTTCAGATTCTTAAAATATATTCCCAGAAGTGGGATTGCTGGGTCAAATGGTAATTCCATTTTTTAAAAATTAAATCTTTATTGTTCAGATTATTACAGATGTTCCTTTTTTTAACCCTCATAGTTCCCCATCACCTGGTCCCCCCTACCCCATGCCCTTTCCCCCACCACTGTCTTCATCCATAGATGTAAGATTTTTGTTCAATCTCTTTCCCTTCCCCTCATGTCCCCTTCCCCCTGAGAATTGTCAGTCCATTCCCTTTCTGTGCCCTTACTTATATTCTATTCACCAGTTTATTCTGTTCATCAGATATTTCTATTGACTTGTTATATTCACTTGTTGATAGATATGTATTTGTTGTCACTTTGTTGTTCATACTTTTTATTTTTACCTTTTTCTTATTCTTCCTCTTCTTAAAGAATGCCCTTCAGCATTTCAAATAATCCTGGTTTGGTAGTGATGTACTCCTTTAGCTTTTTCTTGTCTGTGAAGCTCTTTATCTAACCATCAGTTTTACATGATAGCCTTGCTGGGTAGAGTAATCTTGGTTGTAGGTTCTTGCTATTCATCACTTTGAATATTTCTTGCCACTCCCATCTAGCCTGCTTGGTTTCTGTTGAAAAATCAGCTGACAGTCATATGGGTACTCCCTTGTAGGTAACTAACTGTTTTTCTCTTCCTGCTTTTAATATTCTCTCTTTGTCTTTTGCCCTTGGCATCTTAATTATGATGTGTCTTGGTGTGGTCCTCCTTGGATTCCTTTTGTTTGGGGTCCTCTGCGCTTCCTGGACTTGTAAGTCTATTTCTTTTACCATGTATGGGGAGTTTTCTGTCATTATTTCTTCAAATAGGTTTTCAATCTCTTGCTTTTTCTCTTCTTCTGGTACCCCTATAATTCTGATGTTGGTATGCTTAAAGTTGTCCCAGATGCTCCTTACACTATCTTCACACTTCTGGATTCTTTTCTCTTTTTTCTCTTCCAATTGGGTGATCTTTGCTTTTTCATGTTTCAAATCTTTGACTTGATTATTGCAAACTTCTAGTTTGCTGTTGGATCTCTGTATAATATTACTAAGTTTATCGGTGGATTCTAAAAAATTCTTGAAAAACCTTAAGAGCGTAGTTCTGAACTTTATATCCAGTAGTTTGCTTTCCTCCATTTCTGTCATTTGTGGTCTGTTTCTTTGTCTCTGCATTTTGGCTGCTTCCCTGCATTGATAGAGTGGCTTTCTGTGCTAGGTGTCCTATAGGGCCCAATGATTCAGCCTCCCCAGTCACCTGAGGTGGACACTCTTGTTGTACACCTTTGAAGGCTGGGTGCACCGTCTTGTTGTAGTTATCACTGGGAGGAAATGACCTGCAGGCCTTTCTCCTCTTTGTTTAGGGTTTGGAACTTTTGGAGTTCTGTCCCAGCTGCAGTCTGTTAAGTTAGGCTGCAGGCAGGCAGGTGCACAGCTTGGGCGGGGTTGTAAGTTAGGAGGGGCGGGGTCTCAGAATCACTGAGGTGGAGCAACCTGCAATGGCTGCCCCTCCACCGACTCCGCGGTTTCTCTGGGCTTTGGCGTCTACGCGCCCCTGAGTCCCTGCGTCAGTGATCGCTGCGAACAGCTCTGCTAGAACACCACTGGTCTTCCACCCCATTGCCCTACAGCTCGCATTGCATTCAGTGCGACCTGGAGTTTATAATATCCTTCCACACCACGGACCCAGGAGCTGCTGCAGCAACCCTTTCACCTGCACCGCCTCTGTTTCACGCATCTGTATCTCTCAGTTTTGGCGCAGGGCACTTCTACTCAGTCTCAATGTGCTCCTTCTCTTGCCTTCTAGTTGTAAAGCTTTCCCTCCTTTGGTTCTGGAGGATGGCCATTTATCTTTATAGCTGTATTTTTATAATGTAGTTGAGGCTGCGCATTTAGGTATATACCTCATGCTGCCATCTTGGTTCCTTGGTAGTTCCATTTTTAATTTTTTGAGGAAACATCCATAGTGGCTGCACCAGTAAGAATCCCTACAAGCAGTGTACTAGCATTCCCTTTTCTCTACATCCTTGCCAGCACTTGTTGTTTGTTCATTTATTGATGCTAGCTGTCTGGTAGGTGTGAAGTGATGCCTCACTGTAGTTTTAAATTACTTCTCTCTGATAATTACTGAAGTTGAGCATTAATTCATGTCTCTTGGCCATCTGTATGTTCTCTTTGTAGAAATGTCTATTCAGGTCCTTTGCCCATTTTTTAATTGGATTGTTTGTCTTCCTTTTGTTGAGTTATATGAGTTCTTTATATATTTTGGAAATTAATCCCTTATCAGATGTGTCATTGGCAAATATATTCTCCCATACAGTGGGTTCCCTTTTCATTTTGAGAATTTTTTTTTTTTGCTGTGCAGAAGCTGTTTAGTTTGATATACAGGTAGCCCATTTGTTTATCTTCTTCTTTGTTTCTCTTGCTTAGGAGATGTATTGGTGGAGATTCTGCTACATGAAATGTCTGAAATTTTACTGCCTATGCTTTCTTCTAGGATTTTTATGGTTTTTTGACTTACATTTAAGTCTTTTATCCATTTTGAATTTATTGTGTATGGTGTAAGTTTGTGGTCTAGTAGCATTGTTGTTGTTTTTTTTATGTACCTATCCAATTTTCCCAGTACCATTTATTGAAGAGAGTGTCTTTACTCCATTGTAGGCTCTTACCTTCTTTTTCAATTTTTTTCTTTGAACTTTTCTTTTTAAAAAATTTATCTTTGTTATTGAAAGTTTGTTTGTTAAATATTAATTGACTATAATGGTATGGGTTAATTTCTGGGGCCTCTATTTTGTTCCATTGATCTTCATCCCTGTTCTCGTGCCAGTACCAATCACAGTGGCTTTATAGTATAATTCGATATCCATATTATGATTCCTCCAATTTTGTTCTTTTTTCTCAAGATTGTTGTAGCTATTTGGGGTCTTCTAAGGTTCCATATACATTTTTGGAATATTTGTTATAGATTTGTGAAATATGCCAATGGTATTTTAATAGGGATTGCTTTGAATCTATAGTTGGCTTTGGGTAGCATAGACATTTTAATGATGTTAATTCTTCCAGTCCATGAACACAGTATATACTTCTATTTGTATGTATCTTTCTCTGTTTCTTTTGAATGTCCTTTAGTTTTTTAAGTACAGGTCTTTTACCTCCTTGGTTAAGTTTATTCCTAGGTATCTTTTTTTTCTTCTTGCAATGGTAAATGAGATTATTTTTTAGTTTCTTCTTTTGCTGCTCTAATTGAGTGATCTTTTTCTACCTTGTTTTGTGATTCACTGATTCAGTCCTCTGCTTCTTCAAACCTACTATGAATTCCTTCAACGGTATTCTTTATTTTAGCTATGTCATTCTTCATTTCCAATTGTTTGTTTATGCCTTCTATGATCTATTTCATGCTGTTGAGCATTTTAAAAACCATCATTTTATAACTCTGTTTCTAGTAAATTGCTTGCTTCCATTTCACTTAGCTCTTTTTTCCTGCAGATTTCCTCCTGTTCTTTCATTTGGGGCCTGTTTTTTTGTTTCCTCATTTTTGGTGTTTCTTTGTGTCTGTTTCTGTGTCTTGGTTAAAACTGTTGTGCCTCCCAGTGTTTGTGGGGTGGTCTTCCTGTGGGACTCAGTGATGTATTCTTGATCTTCTGAGCTGGGTTCTCTAGTAATGTCCTTTGTGTGGATTATGGGGGCCCTCCTATTGATTACTGCTGTCTTGTTTGTCAGTGGGCTCAGCTTTCAGGCTTGCTGACTGAGAACTCAATCTCAACTACGTCATGCCAACTGTTGGATCTGCTATTTATGGAGCTTGCTGGCTTTTGCTTCAGTGTTGTTGAACCTGACCTCTTAGTGTGTCAGTCCTGGGCATCCTGGGAGGTTCTCTATTGCAAGCCAATGTGTGTCTCTGTCTCTGCCTGGCCCTGGGCAACCTGACTGAAGCACAGCAGGGCAGAATCCCAAGGAGTCTGGCAGGAGAGGTGTCTGTAGCCCAGAGGTAGTATAAAGGCTTTCATTTACATTTGTTGTGGGTTGAATTGTGTCCCCTGAACAAGATATATTGAAGTCCTAACCTCCTGTACCTCAGAGTGTGACCTTATTTGAAAATAGAGAGTTGTAAATGTAATTAGTTAAATTAAGATTCCATTTTCTTCTCCAAGTTTCTAATGCCCCTATTCCTGAGACATTTGTAATTAAATATTTATAGCATTATTTGTTTATATGCCACCAGTTGCTCAAAATGAAGCCTTTGTTTAGTCTGTTTCAGGTTTGGATGATGCCTTTTTTTTTTTTTTTTGTACTTTTATTCCCCTAAAGTTTTAGATTGCTTTCTTTTTTTTTTTCTTATAATTTATACTAATATCATCTCCCCAAGTTCCACCCCCAGAGTATTTCCCCCAAAATGTTTCCAAACACTCCATCACTGTATATATCCTACTTTTTTTGAACTCCCACTTTTCAAACAGAGACTTCCTTCCTGGAGTTCTCCATCCTCATGCTTCCATCTGGGCTGGTCTTCTGTAGGTCTGTGCATTATGGCCCCCAGAGACTTTACATTCCTGACACTGCATTCTGCTCCTTGTTTTTCTCTTTCACACTTTATTTCCTTGTTTGACTGCATTACAACCACAAATAACTTCCAAGAAAGGTTGCATGGAAAATAAACTTTGCCTTAGCTGCCCGTACAAAGGAGCTAAATGCCTGGAGTGATGCTCCATGACCTTTACTTCTTCTTATTTCCTGTACTGTGTTGGGAGAGTTCTTTGGCTTGATCCTGTAACCATTGTTTGAGATATATAATTTCAACAATCACTTTCAAAATCTTATAAGATTGCTTTTATCTCTGTTTGCTCTTTTTATAAACTATCCTATTCTTTTTGTTGCATACAAGGTCTTGTTTCTCTCTGGGGGTACTGGTTAGAGAAGTTTTAAATGTGGGTGAATGTGAAGAAAGACGGAGATAATCATCCTGAATTGACCACTTTTTCCTGTTTGCCTTTTGTGCTGCAAGATTCCTCAAAGACCTAGTGACTCATATTCAAAAGTATGATAGCAAAGCTGACTTCTTTTCTAGATTGTTTCTTAGCTGCAACTCCCTGTCTGTATTCTTGTCTGTGGTTTCCCCATTTTGCTTTCAAAGGAAGCACCTGTCCCCTAAGAACTGCAAAGTTTTTTCTCTACTTTATTCTCTCAGTGCTCCAGGTTTCTGCTCTCCTTACCCAAAGGAGAGGAGAAGATACTGTCCCAGCTGGTTTGACAGTGTTAGTGGACCACAGGATTCTGACATACCTTTTATCTGGAGAGCCTGGAGGTCACTGATCAGTTCCTGGGTGTCTCACTTTTCCCACCAAGGATAAGGAAGTACTGGCTGGTGGATGGGTGCTCCTATGGTGAAGAAAGGAGAACATGAGGGCAATGCTAAGTAGAGAAGTCAGCAAGGACTTTGTGAGGAGGTGGGAGGCATTATACTCCTCAAAGCTTTCATCAGCTCTGCGTCCATTCCTGAAATGGACAGTGTTTTCCTGCTTTCATGGAAATTGTCATGGAATTACCCATCCAACAAGAGATTACTCCTAAACTCTTCTAGTAAAGAAATTCTAGGGTGGTCTCTGGGGAGAAAAGGGATCATAAGACAGCCTCTCAATGGCATAATTGAGATCCAGTGTCCTGCCCAGGCAAATTGCTTCCTAGAGCTCTGAAAATATGTGCAGGCATGGTCTTCAATCTGCATGTAGCTTGGCATGTGGCTGGAAGACCCTAGGTGGGAACCCATAGAGTTCCAAGGGTAGCTCTGGCTCGTTGAGCTGGACCCTGTCCCCACAGTTCTAGACCAGCTACCTTATCCTATACCTGGGCAGATTCAGGATCCAGCTAATGCCCTGATACCATGTCTTCTCACCCTTTCCCAGCCTCATTTTCTCCAGATTTTTCTTCCCCAAGTTTACAGACTAGCTCAAGTCCCTTTAAAGCTAGCAATAGGCATTTGTTTCTGGCCTATTCATCCCCTTTGGTGTTTTCTTCTTCTTTCAAATATCTCTACAAGCTGTGTCCTTGAAGACATTTCCCCAATGGTTGGGTTGATTCTTTACCTCTTGCTTTTCTAAAGGTTGCCTCCATGCAATGGGAAAAAAATCACCTTTTACCTTCTCTGCCTTCAGGTCATTGTGATTTGGCCCAGTGCCTTTTTTCCACTCTATAACATTTCCTGCTGTCTCCCTGTTACAAAGGAAAGGCACGCTTTTGAGATTTCCTAAATTTCCAGAGAGGAGAGTTGTCTACTCTCCCTTGGTCTGACAGCATTGAGAGAGAACCTACTTCTTTGGATGTTTGTATGATATGCTAGAGAGAGTTTGGAGCTGTTAACTCAAAAAAAGAAAAATATCAACTAATGCTTCTGAAATGGTTTGAATGTGACAACAAATTGTGTGAGCAGCATTGGTCAGAGTCATAGCCAGGTATGGTTGCCAGATAAAATGCAGGATGCTCAGTTAGATTTAGATTCCAGATAAACAATCCATCATTTTTAATGTAAGTATGTGCAGAATATTACGGGACATGCACTGACATATTGCATGCGACATTGGGGACTGACTTAACACTAATTTTTTTTTTTGTTTTGTTATTTGTCTGGAATTCAAATTTGTCTGGGCAGCCTGTTGTTTGTTGGTTTGCTCAATCTGGCAGCCTGGCAGGGACATGCAGGACAGAGCAAGGTAGGCTGTGGAGGGCCTTCATCGGAGGTACACCAGGGCATCTGTGAGCCAAAGGTCTCACAGGATGGAGCCAAGGCCAGGCTGGGAGCAGAGCAATGACAGAAGGGAGCTGAAAAGAAACCTGCGACAGGTCGTGAGACAACTGAACTGTCAAACCTTCGAGTGAAGTGTCTGAGTCATCTTACCACCTGGAGAACTTGCCCTGTTAATCTGGGACCCTCTTCTGTCCCCATCCTCAGCCATCTGAATGTCACTGCCAAGGTTCCCTTATCTCTGTACCACCTGTGCTAGTGTATTTGTCCTTAAATGAATTGACTTAACACCTTGAATAAATGTCTTTCAAAAGAAAACTTGATTTCCCTACTCTCAGTGGAAGAACAATCTCACATCTCACAAATTGCAGGCGACTGTGAACATAAGGACAATGAAATTGATGTTGTTGAACTCTAACTTTTGACTTCGAGTCTGAAACCCACTCTGGAATTCCTTAAAAAGTGAAATTGGTAAGTGACGGTGAGGTGTTAACGGCATACTAGCTCCTACTGAAACTTTTTTGTACATAATCAGAGGGACCAAAGAAACATTGCAAAGAATACAACCTTCTAACCCCACAAGTCAGCACATTTAATGCTGTCTTCCTACAGTTAAAGCCACTCCCACTTCTAGGAAGTGCTGGTATTGGGTGTATCTTAGCAATGACCAATTATCCTGCTGCTGTTTTTTAAGTGCTTTATAAATGAACTTATTTTCTCCGTGGAGAAGAAGAGGTGTGAATGTTTGCTCTGTGGAGAAGAAGCAATGTGTAGATACTCAGGTAAGGGTCTGAGTATCTATATTGTCTGCCCAGGATGACCTGCTCCCAAATCTTACGTGCTCAACTTCAGAGATAATGTCCTAGGGCCATGAGCTCATATCTGGTAGAAACCATGGCAGAGTCCTTTGGGACACTCATTCCCCCATGAGTGAGGCCACAGGGGCAAAGCAACTAGATTCTCCAGCTTTGATGTGCTGATGGTCCCACACTGACCCTGTGATCCCCCGCCCCCCCTCCAGGCCCTCCAATTTGACAGGAAGGACAGCACAGGATGGAATGTGATGGATGAGCTGATATAACTATCTTTGGGACTGTGAGTGCATGACACCTGTCCCTGACAGACCAGGCAGAACTTGGATCACAATTTTTCCATGGAAACAAGGTACTGAAGGCTGGTTAGGTTTTATGGTAGGATTGGTTCAGGATAGTAAACTTTCATTGAACACCTAATATGTTCACACACTGTGCTAGGACTACAAAGTGCATAAAGCACTGTTTCAGCCTAAATGGAGTTTAGTCTTGTGAGAGAGAAGGGCAGAGAGCAAATGAGCGGGCAGTGGCAACTTAGCATGGTGGGTGCCAGGACTGAGGAGGCTGTGTGTGCCATGAGGTCCCAGCAGAGAAGCCAGCCAAGCCTGAGGCATCTGGACGAGCTGCCCTGGGATCCTCAAGTGTTTTATTGAGGCATATCTCAAATGCCTGGAATAAAGTCTGATAAATACTAAGTGATGAATAGTATGTGTTGAATGAGAGGTTCAGAATGAGAGGAGATTTAGAGGGTGCAGCTTGGTGAAGAGGAAATGGACATTTGCTCTTTCAATATGGATTCTTCACTGTCCCCTACAGTTGACCTCCAGAACCAAGAGCTCAGAATCTCTCTCCCACCCTCTTCTCCCCCCTCTCTCAGCCTCTCTCTCTCACTCTCCTCTTTCTCTCTTACTCTCTCTCCCACTTTCCCCCCTGTCTCTCTCACACAGCGAATGCCTGGCTTATGGATGGTCT
Organism: Murina feae; assembly: GCA_004026665.1. NCBI lineage: Eukaryota > Metazoa > Chordata > Mammalia > Chiroptera > Vespertilionidae > Murina > Murina feae. Next base: position 50,151 of record PVJC01000121.1, on the reverse strand, counting down.
TTTGGGATGTGAATGCTTGTTGTTTGGGACTCTCTGTGTGTCCTCATCCCTGGGGGCCACTCTTGGGTCTCTTCTACTGGGCTGTAGTTGGCCAGCCCAAGTCCCTCTTGTTTGGTGCTTTGCCATTTTTTTTTAATGCTTAGAACATGTCACCTTCTAGCTTCTTCTTAGGCATGGTCCTACCCTTTAAACCTTTTCCCGTGTAAACAGCAAGCGGTCTTTTCAGATATTTCTCATTGGAGGTTGCCTTATACTCTGTGAGCTCAGGACAACCAGGTGTAGGTTTCCTGGCCATCAGGGCAGTTTTGGATGTCACCCAGTGGAGGAACATGAGCAGCCATGCCATCAAAATCTGTGATTAATAGACAAAATCTCCACCAGAGCATTAATTTTGGGCATAATCAAAGGCTGCTGAATTACTTTAGTGTCAGACCTTGACAGAGAAGTCAGCCTGGGATTAGCATTTTGATTTAAAGTTCAGTGGGTGGTATTTATCTTTATTTCTGTCACATACGCGTGATTGACTGTCTGTCCTGGAAAATAAAAGCAAATGCTACTTCCCCAGTCAAGTGAACAGGGGGTAATTTAGAGGTGCTCTCACGGTTGGCTGGATACATGTGTAATGGGTTGGCAGCCTCTCTTTCTTGGCCTCCACAAGGTGTCTGGGATTCAGAGGCCAGGTGACTGTGGAAGACATCTGCATAGGTAGCTCCTTAGCCAAGCCATTGCCTGATGTGAGAGATGCTGAGGTGTGTTGTTGCATGTGGTAGGGACTCTGGAGAAACCAGGTCCATCGCCGAGGGACTGTGTTAAGAACACTGGAGACCCCTTCCCTTCTCCGGGCTGAACAGCATTTAATGGTGGTAGATTCCAGATTCCACGTGTGATTGCTACTTCCAGCCCGGTGGAGGGGTTGATAATGAGAACACACTAACATATGTGTGAAGATGACATTTACTGATGCTGGCAGGCACTGATATGGCGTCCTTACCTGCATTGTCTTGAATCTAGACCACAACTCGTTATAGATAAGGACCCAGAGAGGCAAGGTGACATGTTCAAGAGTTGGCAGCAGCCAAGAGTCCAGTCCAAGACAAAGTCTATGCCCTTCCCTTCCAGCACCAGATTCGTCCAGCCAGGTGGGACAGACTCTGGGGCTGAGGGTGAGGGGATAGGCCACTGAGCCTCGAGGGTGGCTCAGTGAAGGGAAGGTCCTGACTTGGGAGCAGGAAGGCTGGGCAGGTGGGCAGGAAAGGGGTGTCAGGGTTTCCTGGGCTCCCCAGGGCTTCATCCATTCTTGGCCCCACCTCATCAACCCCTTCATCAGAACCTCAGGACTCCTGTCTCCCTGTCCTGCAGGCTGCTTTGGGTTGGAGGCTGCAGTGTGGGAGCTGTTTTGGTCCAAACTCTGAAATGCCCAGTGCTTTGCTAAGAGTCAGCAAGCTTTTTCATAAATAAGGTTTCAGTGAAAGGTTGTGTCACAGTCAGCAGTTTGTATTGTCTGTGGACATTTCATTGGAAGGCAAAACTTGATGCAAAGGTTGTCTGAACATGGGGAGGGGTGGGTCCTCTCTCTGGGAGAGCTGTTCACGGGGCACCTGTACAGTGTAGCCATCCAGGCTCTTCAGGCCACACCGGGTGGAGCACCCCCTATAGCCCAGTCAGTTTCCATTCGTTCTCAGGTTGATTGACAGCTGCAGTCACTGCAAGACATGATTGCAACACCTATTAGAGTCAGTTTTTTTCAATCAAAAAGTAAATCTTAATAATGGATTTTAGCTCTACTGTTTCTTAAATCAGATGCATTTTTTTTAAAAAAAATATGTGCTTTATAAAGAATCACTTTCTTTGTCTAGTTTTAATTTTGCTTCTGAAAATGTAGTAATTGTTTAGAAATTTAATTTGTAAATTAAGAGGCCAACCATCTCCAATCTAATAGATATGATAGCTATTTGGTGAATTTTTAAAAATTATACTTCATTAGGCAAATAAATATAAGAGAAATAAACATTCCAACTATTTTGTTGAGTTAAAATGGACTATTTCTCTATTATGAATATTTACATCCAACTAAAGTATATTTTAACAAAAACCTGCACACACATTGTTAATATTTCAGTTATAAATATGAAATATGGGCTTTAAAAATAACAGTAAATATGAATCAGCCTACATTTAATCAAGATGAGAATCTTAATGCCTTTCATTATGCGGCTACTTCGATATTTACCTTCCCCTTCCTGTTAATTCATTGACCGGAAAAGAAATAGGAGCCCTCCTGCTTGTCCAATTGCCAAGGGACTAATCTTGAATAAATTTGTCTAAAGAAAGAAGACATTGTTTCTCCATCTAGAGAAGAGGCTACTGTTATTAAAAGCCTGGTTTATCATTTTAATAATCTGATAAGTTTAGGTAAATGACTTGAACAAGTTGCATTTACCTATCAGCAAATATCTACCTCCTAACATGTGCATCTTTAGCTTTGACTCGTAGGGTTGATATTGGAAAAGGATGAGAGTCAGTGGTTCATGTGGCTGGATGCCATGATGCGCTCGGCTAGCCTTTAGTTCCCTCACAGCTTTCCTGGGCGTATTTCAGCTCTTGGGGACATCTGCTGGGTGTCTTTGCCACAGAACCTCCTAGCAATTCATGCTAAAATGTTGTCATCCTATTAGCCAGTCAGTTCTTCCTAGTACAGTCATCCTCCCTCACCAGCAAGGGATACATTCCAAGATCCCCAGTGGATGCCTGAAACTGCAGCTAGTACTGAACCCTAGAGATACTGTGTTTTTTCTTATACATACATACCTATGATAAAGTTTATTTTATAAACTAGGTGCAGTAAGAGATTAACAACAATATCTAATAATAAATAGAACAATTACAACAATATGCTGTAATGAAAGTTATGTGAATGTGATCTCTCTTAGCAAGCTAGCATGACTTTTCCTTTTCTTCACAATTTCATGGATGCAAGATTCGTTCTTCCCATAGATCTTATGGATTTTTTTTCTTTATTAAGTTGAGAATTTTCCCCTTTGCACTTAAAGGAAGCATTTTTATGGCTTCTCTTTGGCATATCTGAATTGCCATCATCACTACTTTTGTGCTTTGGGGCCATTAGTAAGTAAAATAAGGGTTCCTTGAACACGCGCACTGCAATACTGCTATAGGCTATTTAATAACCCAGAAAGCTACTACGTGGCTTGTGGGCAGGTCTCATATACAGGGAGGATACACTAGACAAAGCAGTGATTCCCATCCCAGGCAGGACGGAGTGGGGCGGCAGGAGATGTCATCTCACTACTCAGAAGGGCACACCATTTAAAACTTATGAATTAATCATTTTGGGAACTTTTCATTTAATAACTTCAGATTGCAGTTATCAAGCATAACTAAAACCCTGGAAAGCAAAATTGCAGATAAGGGGAGACTACTGTATTTGGCATTTATTTTGTCCAAATTAAAAACCTTATCCTCTCATGCTATACTTGAAAGTCATGGGAGAATAATTGCTTACCATTCTCCTCTAAAACAAACCCTTCACTTAATAGGACCCTTTAATTAATCACATGTAGCCTTTCTTGGTCTTTGAAAATTAATATTTGGAAAATTCATGGTTGTAGTTGTACTAAGATATACCATGTGTCTTCCAGCTTGATGAGACTAAAGGAGCCATTGCCACCTGGTGGCAGTGTACCCTAATTACAAGAGAAATGCACAAATAGGAAGACAGCTTTTTTGCATGCATCTTTGCAGCTAGAAAATAAAGGTGAACGTCCCCCCCCACAGGCACATTCTAATAAAAACAAAGAATGAAATAATTAGAAGCAGTCTGGAACACATTCAAGTAAATTTTTTCTTTTTTACTATATATTCATCCATTAATCATCAATTAATGTTCAGGTGAAAGAGAAATAATATCTATGTAGTGCCTATTATAGGCCAGGCACTGTACTAAGCATTTTATATATGATACCTCATTTGATTCTTAATATACAACCCCAAAACATTATTTATATTTTATAGATGCAGAGAGGTTAGCAGGCAAAGCCATGCAAGCTGGGAGTCATGTTTAGGATATGAACTGATAGATTATTCAGGCCCAAGACTGTCCTTGTTTTTCTCACCTCCCTGCCTGCTGATTCTGCAGGGTCCTGTGTGTTCATAGATCCATGCTCAGCAGCGCATCCCTGCTCTCACCCGGCTTGCTATTGGCTGGTGGCTCTTCCCATGTCATTGGTAGAATTACCCGTCTGAGTTTCATCTGGACTTCTAGGGTCTGTTCCCTTGTTGGCTGTTGTGGCTGGATTACCAACCGCCGCCTGACAGGAGTCCTGGGGAAGGGACTGTGACAGGAACTAAGCTGTTTTAGGTTATAAGGCAAAGGGGCAGAGTGTGTCTTGAAAATGCCTTTGACTTTAGACACCATGAAGGCCCTGCTGTGCCAGGCCTTAGGCACAAGGCCAAGGGTGCCCACTCCTGGCCCCTGCCTGGGTTGTGACCTCATTTCAGACAGCACCTGAGGAGCATGACCCAGGAAAGAGGCTGTGGCCTGGGATGGGGTCTAGCATAGGGTAGGGTAGCAGCAAGTAATGGGGGATGGACCTCTGATTCACCTGGCAAGTGTTTTTATGTCTCCACACCAGACAACTAACTCCTCAAAGAGGGATCCCAACTTCCTAGATGGTGGAACACCTTTCTGTGGGGGGTGAAGAAGCTACAGGCAATGCTGCCGTCTGCTCTGGGGCACCCTTTGTTGATAAGCAAGTGAAAGGTTGAATGTACTTCTGCTTTGTTGAGGGTTAGCTAGTATGGGCTAGGACTGACACCTTATTAGGGACCCTGGGGCATCCTACTAGGAGGTCCTGGAGTAGGAGTGAAGAGTGGCATTTCTTTAATGGGACCACATCACTCCTATCTTATCTCCACTTGGTGCCTAAATCTATTCTTCTTTGGACCAGTTATTTCTGTGAGTCTATCTGTCTCCCCAGGCAGCATGAGTCACTAGGGTACAGTGACCAGATCGTACCTGTTTCTCCTGGTGCCTAGCACAGGGCTTTGCCTGTAGTAGATGACAGTGTTAGTGTTCGTGGTTCATCTAAACCAGGAGCCCCAAATCCAGATGGGGACTCATAGGTTTCATAGCCAGGTAAGGTTGCCTGGTAGAGGCCATATGAACAGATGAACTGTATGGGCATCTAGCTATATGGGCACTACCTCATCTTCTAGATTTTAATGGGGATAATGCTCAATTTTTAAATGTTGACAAAACCGCATTTCTTCTTTCCTTTTTTTTTCCTCTTTACATAGTTGTGCAGGCCAAATAAAATCAATCTGGCTCCCAGATGCACTAAAACCTCTAAATTAAAGCACCACAAATAGCCTATATATGCCTTAGTCCTTTAAAACGATAGTTTTTCAGTGCTCTGCCTAATTAAATAGGCCTTGGCAATTGAACTTCTGTCATCCCAATGAGAGAGTGTGCAAGGGCACCTACTTCATAAGAAGCAAAATTTTTATGAAGTAGTTTGAGTCAGAACCATAACAATACCAATAAAATGCGTTTTATGAAGTTGGTGAGAAAGTTGTAATGGGGATGCTGTTTTACAGTGTGCAGAGCTGGAACACGTTGTAAATGCCAGCTCCCTGACTGCCCCCTTGGCCTCACCTTGTGTGACAGATGTGAGGCCCCCCCTTCCTTTAAGAGGCCCCCATGAAGCTTCCAGCACAGGGGTAGGCTTTATAGTGGCTCACGGCCCTCTGGCTCACTTCTCACTTGGCTCATTATGGTAGTGCCAGTCTCCAGTCAAGGATCTCAGGTGTAATTAGGAAGGGTGGGCTGCGAGCCATGAGGCGCTGTCCCCTCCCTGGACTCCTACCCTCTCAGAAACCCCCTGATCTAGCTGCAGCTCCTTGCACCCGCCTCCCCAGGAGAGGCTGTGTGCACCAGGAAGGGGCAGAACTCACCGGTGCTGTGATGTAGCGGGTGCTCCCGCTCCTCGGGGAGAGTGTTCTGGTTTCCAGGAAGAGCTGTGATGTGGGCAGCAAGCAGTGGCTAGGATGTCTCCAGACCCAGGAGATTGTGGCTGAGAGCCTTGGAAGAATGGGGCTTCCTGCCCAGCAGCCTCATTCTACTTGCTACTTGTGCTGCTGGTCCCTTGGGGATGCCTTGTGGTGGTGGCCGTTTCCTGAAATGGTGTCTGTTAATCTGCAGGAGGGGTAGGTGGGTGGTGCCCAGGTTACTCACCACTGAGCATGTTGAACACAGGTATTTGCTTTCTGGAAACCTTGATAGGGATGGGAGGAGTGGGATGAGAGATTCCTGAAAGGATCAACTGTAGCTTAAAGAGTTCTCCTCTGCTTATTTCACCCATTTGTTTGATTGAAAGCCTGGATCTTTGGAGGGCGCACCTTCTCACCCCAAATCACTGACTGAAGCTGCGAGAAGAGCATGAGAGTTGAATTAGGCACACATGCATCTGAATCTTGCTTTGCCCCATACTCCGTGTCATCTTAGGCCACTGTGTTGTCGGTCTCCTCTGTGAAATAGGTTTGATGAAATCTCTCTTTCAGTCTTCACTGGGGGAGTTTGAGGTGCTTCTCAGAGTGTCTGTCATTGTGTATGAATTGATTTACATTCTTTTGTTCCCTTATTCATTTGAATGGTCCACTCTTTGTTGTCACCCTCATTGCTTTATACCTTGCTGAGTGTATTTGCTTTGAGAGCTGGGGAGAGAATGAATGTAGGAGGATGTCGTAGATATCCCACATATCATTACAGTAGGCTCCTAAAAGACCTCCCTAATAAGAGCCTCACTGTTCCATGCTGTGCCATCCAGAGCCCATGCCATCATAGTACTTAATCCATCCACATCCTGAACCACTTTGGTACTTGGAGCCAGAAGACCCTAAGCTATTGGTTAGACAGACCAGTTCTCCTAATTATATATATATAAAGCCTTCCAGTTTGGAAAACCAAGTCCTGTTTTGATTATAGAAAAGCCAGTCCTGTTTCCTTTGCCTGGATTTTCCTCTGCCTCTTTACCTGCAGCTGACTCTTTGAACCTTAGGTTCTAGGCCAGTGGTTCTCAACCTGTGGGTCATGACCCCTTTGGGGGTCAAACGACCCTTTCACAGGGGTCGCCTAAATACATCCTGCATATCAGATATTTACATTATGATTCACAACAGTAGCAAAATTACAGTTATGAAGTAGCAACGAAAATAATTTTATGGTTGGGGGTCACCACAACATGAACTGTATTAAAGGGTCCCAGCATTAGGAAGGTTGAGAAGAACCAGTGTTCCAGGTCCACAAGTCAGACAACTTGCTCTTCCTCAAATACGACTTTCCTGTCTGCACGCTTTGGCTATTTAGTTCTCTCTGCCTGGAGTACTTCTTCCACCTTGTCCATCTCTTAATATCACATACATCCTTAATAGCCTGGTTGAAGTGGTGCCCTGGTCCTCTTCTTAATGCTGTTAATGTATATTTATATGTGTTATAAACTCAATAATACAGTGTTATAATTATTACATTATATAATCTAATGCTTTTTAAAAAATGTTTTTATTGATTTCAGAGAGAAAGGGAGAGGGAGAGAGAGATAGAAACATCCATGATGAGAGAGAACCATTGATCAGCTGCCCCCTGAATGCCCCCTAGTGGGGACTGAGCCCACAACCTGGTATGTGCCCTTAACTGGAATCCAACCTGGGACTCTTCAGTCTGCAGGCCAGTGCTCTATCCACTGAGCCAAACTGGCTAGGGCTATAATCTAATGCTTTTTGAAGAGATAAAAGAAGACAGGAGGAAAAATATATTTCCAGAATCTTTTATATAACTCACATGTTTATCATTTCCAATACTTTTCACTTCCTATGTTTTCAAGTTACCTTCTGGTGCCATTTCCTTCCATCCTGAATAACATACTTTTGTTATTTCTCATAAGGCAGATTTGCTAACAATGATTTTTCTCTGTCATTGTTTGTCTAGAGATATCTTTATTTTGCTTTTGTGGGTTTTTTTGCAGGATAATTTTGCTGGATATAGTATTCTTGGTTGATAGTTTTGATTTTAGCACCTTGAATATTATTTCATGCCTTTGGGCCAACATTTCAGAAAAGAGGTCAGGTATTAATCATATCGATGGTGCACTGTATGTTAATCATTTTTCTCTTGCTGCATTTAAAATCTTCTCTGTCTTTTAAAAGTTTGACTATTATGTATTAACATGTGAGTTTCCTTGTACTTATCCTTCTTTTACGTTCATTGAGCTGAATGTGTGTATATCAGTGTTTTTAAATCAAATTTGAAAAGTTTTAAGCCATTATTTTTAAAAAATTTTTATCTTTTTCTATCTCATCAAATGTGATATTATCCTATAGGTTTGTGAGGTTCTATAGCTTTTTAGTTTAATTTCTTTTTGTGTTTAGCAGTTATGATAATTTCCATCAGTTTATCTTTAAGTTCACTGTTTTTCCCTATCTTGAATCTTTTATTGAGTTCCTCTAGTAAGTTTTTCGTTTCAGTTATTATACTGTTCAACTTCAGAATCCCCATGTGATTATTTCTTGGTTCTTTCTTTATAATTTCTGTCTTCTTATGAATATCTATATTTGTTGATTTATTGTTATCACACTTTCCCTAATTTTTCGAACATGGTTTCATTTAGTTTTTGAACATGTTTATAATAGCTACTTGGAAGTATTTATCAGCTGAATCCAACATCTGGGGACTCACACAATTTTTACAGACTACTTTATTTTTTCTTCAGTATGGATCACACTTTTCTATTTCTTTGGATGTGTTATAATTTTTATTGAAAGCTGGAAATTTTAAATAACGTATTATAGCAAATCTGAGTTATTTTTCCCATGAAGGCTGCTGTTGTTACTGTGTAGTTTATTTAGCAGCTGGCCTGGGCTAAATCTGTGAAATCTGTCTCCCCTGAAGTGTGTGGCCACTGATGTGTTGGTTCAGTTTTAACTTTTTAATACTTTATGTTTAAGTTTTGCTTCTGTCTCCTTTGTAGCTTAGTGGTCTGTCAGTGATAAGACAGAAGTTGTACTTAAACACTTTAAGCCAGTAACTCTTCTGTTCTCTGCCAATGGATCTATGTATGATTAGGGAAGCACATTCAAAGTTCAGCTCCTTTGAAATCTACATAGGACATTTTGTTTCTCCTATGAGTAAGGACAGCCTTAGGGCTGACCATGAGTATGTGGATAACTTGGCTCCTCTTCGGTCTTTGTCGAGTACATGCACAGCCTTAGCTAGGAATTTGCTTGCCTCAGCAATGACCACATCCTTGCGTACTGAGATCCTCACTTCCACTGACAATGCTGCTGGATGTGAGCACAATCAGCCACTCCAAATCAAGTGAGTTCTTTTTTGATGTCATATCTCTATTATTTTTATGTCATTTCCTTTCCTGGTAGAAATTCCATGTCAACAGAGGCAAGGGTAGATGGGGAGTAGGGAGCAGGCCTAGGCAAGAATACCACAGCTTCCCACTGTTCTTTCCCAAAGTTCAGCCTTTGAAATATACACATTTCTCATATTGTTTTTTCAGAGTTCTGAGATGGTTGTTTTTTTCATGTTTGCCAAGCTTTTTGTTATTTCTTTTTAAAGAAGACTTGCCAACCTCTTCCCTCTGCTCTAGCCTCTAGCTACGACTCTCCACCAGGTTGTATATTTTTTGATGTGATCCACTTTTTCCTGGCTGTGGAAGCACTAGAGAGTTTGGTTTTCTTTCCCTACTTACCCAAGAGTACCATCTGAACCTACTTTGGATTTGTCTTTGAATCCTCAATGTGTAGCATCATGCCTGGTGCATAGCAGGTACCCAACAAATGTTTGTTGCACTTAGGTTCTGAAAGATGGCTGACAGATGGTGTGATCCATTTCTACATGGGATGTGGTCTCATACAGACCTTGCTTTGGGTCTCAAGTACAATGCTTTACCTTATTGATCCTTAGTTTTTTGGCTGTAAAATGTCAAAAATAAAACTCACTTCTTGGCATAGTTGCGCAAAGTAAGTAAAATAAGGTATAATAGTCATCTAGAACAATACCCAACATGGAGTAGTACTTTATAACTATTAATTTATTCTTATAAGACGTGGGATTGTTGAAGATAATATGCCTTGATTAATCTGGCTTATCCATTCATAGTGACATTGGGGTGGGGTGTGCATGACCCTGCGGTATGACTTTGAGGGTCTCTGGTCAGGGACAGGGAGCCAGGGTGGTAGAGATAAGACAAACTAGCCACGTTCTTTATTCCATAGAACCCCAAGGTCTTGTTTCATCTAGAGAGATAACCCAGCAGACCTGAGATAGGAGTGATCATATAATATGCACACTGCCTCTCTAGTAGGTACTTAGCAGGTATTTTTCCTGCTAAGACATGGGTCATTTCTATCCATTATTTTACCACAAAGCATTCACATGTTATTGTTTTTCAGTGAAGTCCAGGAGGACCTGGCAAGCTTTCTCTCTCTCTCCCCCCCCCCCCCCCCCCACAGATGAGGTATCCTTGCTTCTGTAAGGTGAGTAGCACTACCCCCACCCCAAACACACACACACACACACACACACACACACACACACACACACACTGCTTTTAGGAGGTGGTGGCTTTTATGCCAGGTCAGAGAGAGGAGACTGTCCACACATTCTTGGGGAACTGGGGCTGCCAACCTGTGCCCAGAGTTGAGTTCCCTTCTCTGTTTCAGGTGTTGTCTCAAGAGCCCAAGAGACAGGAAGGCAAGAAATAGGCACTGGTTGTCCCTGGGTCTGTTCACCGGGCATCATGGCTTCTGCCATGTGTTAAGCCAGCAACGATTTTTCTTTGCAAACACAGACCCATTTTAGAAGCTGAGTGCTCATTGTTGTGTCTGTACGTACATAAGCCCATTATGAAGTGGTTCATTGATTGCACATTTGGACCTGGGAGGGCCTGACTCCAGGCCTCAGTCAGGGGAAGGTTAGTGCTGCCCAGTGCAGCCCAGGTTGCCTGTAACACTGCCTCCCAAGCCCCACATTGTTCCCTCCACGCACATCTTTGGGAGCGGCGGTGTTCTTCTGTTGGCCCTGGGAGCTTTATAGCCCATACTTACTATTCATTATTGTTTCCAAAGTACATCTGTGTCAGGCCTGCTCATTGGTAAAATAGCTTTCCCCCCCTCTTCTCCATGGAGATACTTCAAAACTGCTCCCAGAAGAGGGAGGGGGCTGGTCTTGACTGAAGGCTGTGCGGAGAGGACGGAGACACACAGAAGCCTGATCCACTTTGGCAGGCGGGTAGCTGTATTTGGGACAGGAAAGGCTGAGGGCAGACAGGGCAGGCAGGCCGAGGGCTCTGGTGGGCTGATCCCTGGGTCCCTAGTTGGTTTTGGAAGTCGAAACTGAAACCTCTGGGTATTTACACAGCCAAGTCACCTGGATGAGGAATGGGCTGGAGGGTCATGTGACGGGAGTCAAGGCAAACACAAAAGAATCCATTTATTATCCTGGCAGGAAATTTGTTCTTTTGGATTCTGTAGTTGCAGACATAATGATTTCATTTCCTTCAGTGGAGGGAGATTAATGGCCCTTCCCCGTGGGCCTGTGTGGATTGCTGTTTCCTCCACGTCCCTAAGTGTTGTCAACTCCGGTGTGCCTTCCTTTCTGAGGGGTCAGAGGGTGTATGCCAGTTCACGCTGATGACCAGCGAATGGCCTTCCCTGTGGACGGCTCCAGGATACCCAGAGGTGACCCAGGTTAAACCACACACACCATGGAAAATCCCATCCCCATGGAGGCTGTCCACAGAGCCTCAACGGCCTCCAACAGAAGCAGCACCAGGCATGGTTCCCTCCTACTTCGAATGGGGGCTAGACTGCCACCAGCACTGACTTGGAGAAAGGTATCTAATCTCCCCGAGCCTCTGTGTCCTCAGTAAAATGTGGAGGTGACACCTTTTCACCAGGTCCTGGAGAGGATTCAGTGAAATCTGTGCCCAGTGCTTTTCACCCAAAGTCCTACCCATGAGTGGGCTTCTCCTGGCCCTTCTCATGGCACTTCATACAGCAGCATCCAAGCACATTTGGTGTCTGCAGGGAGGACAAGTGGTGTAGAGTCAGCCTTGTGTAAAGGACGAGCTAAGGTGGGTAGACTGTGTGTTGGTGTGCCCTGAGGTGAGAGGTCAGGAAGAAGGCAGGAGGAGGAACCAGGAGGCCCTTGGCCAGGACCCTCCACTCCCAAGTGTCCACGGTGATCTGAGGTGGCCACTGCGACCTGCCCCCAGTGTTTCGGATTGTGTAGAGCAGACATTCCACATGGGGTGGCGAATTCTGTGTCTGGGGAAGGATCAGCATTGTGTTTTTGTAAAAAAAAAAAAAAAAATCAGACAAACAGTTTTTTCATTTGTGGCCTCAAGACATCGTGTGTCCTGGTGCCCTGCCTAGAAGTGGGCTCTGGACCGTGGGGGGCTGTGGCTTCCTCCCACTGAGCTTTGCTCATAATTGATACTGTTTGCTCATTAAGTACCATTAAACAAAAGTTTTGTGTTCCCAGAGAGATGTAAAAGTGATTTATTTGGAGAAATTTTTGTGTTTTCCTATGCCTGCGTTTCTCATCTGTGTCTCCCCTGGACCTCAGATACATGTTCACAATGGAGAATCACGAAGGTCTTATGCTCTGTATAGAGAGAGGTCAGGTTGGGTGAAATGAAGCTACACTGAGTTAAATGGACAGAGCTATTGAACCCAGGACCGTGGGACCAGGATGAGGGGCTGTGGATTCTCTGGGGACCTCAGGAACAGGATGTGGCTCTCCGTAGAGGTTGGTTTCAGGCAAGTCTTCCAGGAGGCAGGAGTGTATTTCCATGACGCATTGCTAAAAATAAGTTAAATGTGGATAATAGAGCAATTTTTATAAACATTTTACTTTTAATATGTTTATAGTGTTGTTAATTATCTCTCTAAGTGGAGAAAATAGAAATTGTAGCACATTAAACAAAGATTGCTGATTAGGATAATAATATGGAAATTTTAATCAGGACGATAACTTTAACTCAAAGAAGGTTTTCTCCTAGGCAGCTGGAGCTTTCGTCTTTATTAAACACCCCATTTATCAACACCACTCCATTCATCACCAGCATTAGATTAATATTGACAATTTGAACTAGAAATAACTTTTTCTTGCCATTATGGTAAGAATGATAAGGGTGCCAGGGACTTTGAAGGAAGCCATCACAAGCTGTCACATTCCCTGTCCTGCTGCAGTTGGCTGCCATTCTCCAATCCAAAACTCAAGGCACCAGCCTCTCAGGAGGGAAGCCCCTCCATGACCGGATGCCCACCAAATCCTGAGTGCTCTTCATTGAGAAAGCAAAAGCTCTTTGGTTGTTTGAGGTTTCTCTTCATGGTGGAAGCATGCCCAGAGCCATAGGCCTCTATTTTCCAATCTGATGCAGGAGATGTGTGTTGAGTATCTGCAAGATACCACGAGAGGCAGCCCTGCCCTACTTTGCACAAGTAGCTTTTGAATAGAATCCAAAAAACTGTGTTTTGAACAAGTTCCCAGATGATGCTGATGATAATGCTTTGAGAACCACTGAGACAGACTGAGCTAAGAACAAGGCTCAGAGGGCTTCATGGAGAAGGGTCCTTTGGCCTTTGCAGAAGGAGAAGAACGTCAGCAAATTGTGACAAGGAGAAGTCCCCTGAAAGGTGATGGGGCCGGAGTCAGAAATGGAAAGTTTGGTCGACAGTGGGCTCCAGGGGGAAGGTGTTTGGATTAAAAGCCTTTGCAGTTGACATGGAGGTGGACCTGCAGGTGGACCTGGGAGTTGGAGATGGGGAACTTTATCTCCATCTCTGGAGAGGGGTGAGTGGCACATGGAAGCTGTTGCTGCTGCTGTGGGAGCTCTGAGGGCCGAGCGAGGATCAGGGGTCAGAGCCATTCACACCAGCTGGACAGCTGCCTCCTGAGATATGGCCCAGTCCAGGCCACACCAGGAAGACCTGTGGTTCGGGGACCAGCACACCAAGCCTGCTGTGTTCATTGCTTTTTTCTACATCACTGCCTTTGCTGGGCTGGGGAGGGATGTGTCTTCTGGTACCCCTACTGTGGGGACAAGGACCACCACCGTGGGAAGAGGACCACCACCTGCCCCATGTTATGTCTGCTGGGCCCAGCTTTGGGAATCAGCCAGCAGCAGGATGGCCTTGGCCCTCTGGGTGCCTCTCCAAGGAGTCCCTCCATGGGTTTGGGAGGCTGCTCCTGATGGGCTGTTATTTGAGGTGCTGCGGAGGGGACAGGTGGTAGACTCCAGCATAGTGCTGCTCCTCTTTGGAGCCCCTTCATTCTTTCACCTTCCCCAGTCCTCTGGGGTTTCTTAAATGTGCTACTTGTCATTCCTTAAAAGGCCTCTTTCTGTGCCTTGATCATAAAATTGCCAAGGAACAATGGCTGTCATTTAAAACAGCAGCATTAGAGCTCTTTCCCACCCAGTACTGCCATTGTCATTGCTGCTCCACATCAAAGCATCCCAGAGCCCCTGGAGAGGAGAGAGGAGAGAGGGGGGAAAGAGCCTGGCTTCCCTGCTCCCAGGGCTTTGGGGAGCCAGCCTGCTGGCTGAGATCATGACAAAGAGGGTGTGTGTTCTCCACCTTGACCCCTGCAGAGATTGCCTGGGTCTGGGGCTGAGAGAAAGGAGCTGGGAGGCCTACAGGAGTGGTGCACCCCTCAGTTTTCTTGGGGCTGCACTGGACTCTCCTTGACTGACTGATCCCAAGGATAGGAAATGGAGGAGTGTGGGGCAGGAAGTGGCCTGTGTCCTAGTCACAGAGGTGAGAGGGCCCATGGCCTGGGCCTAATGTGGGGTCCTGGAGCCAGCTCCTCACGCTGGCCCTGGAGTGCTTTGGGAATTGTGCCTGAGCAAGGAGGGGCAACCTTCATTGCTGTGCCCACTCTGGCTAGGGTTCTTGATTCATGTAATGGGGGTGAGTGTGACTCCCTGTGCCCTGGGGAGCGCGCCTGTGTGGCTGCCTTGTGGTTGTGAGGGAGGCGCGGCCAGCATCTCTATGGAGCAGCGTCAGCAGATCCTCTGGCTGGTTGGTGCAGAGCCAAGAGGGTGTTTGTCCCCTGCCCCTTGGGGACCACCCTGCAGAAGCAGCTGGAAGGGAAATGGCGTCACAGTGGAAGGATGGGTCCTGGCCTCCTGGCCTGGACCAGGAACTGCCTTTCTCCTCTCTTTCTGTTGGACCATTGTCCTGTTTCCTCCTGGGTTGAAAGTCCGGGTGTGTTTGGGAGGAAAGGTGCTGGTTCTGTGTCCCTCCAGGGTCTGCATGGGTTCAGCAAAGAGAGGAGGGGGTCTAGGGCCTCCAGGGGCTGGGCAGGCCTTGTCTGGAGGGAAGAATCTGGGTT
Organism: Murina feae; assembly: GCA_004026665.1. Lineage (NCBI taxonomy): Eukaryota > Metazoa > Chordata > Mammalia > Chiroptera > Vespertilionidae > Murina > Murina feae. The sequence continues at coordinate 34,730 of PVJC01000121.1, read as the reverse complement.
GCAGGAGGCAGCTAAGCAATGCCAGCTCTTCAGTGACAGGTCTCCAGGGGCAGTTAAGGTCTCTGGAGAGACTCCTTTCTTGTGCATCCTTTGGTGTCTTCACTGTCCAGCCTCTTCCCCAAGGGAGTCCCCAGTAGGCTGCCTTCCACCTCCTTCTCTCCTCTCTCCTCCCAGCTTCCTCTCCCCTCTGCCTCTCTTCTTCTGAGCTTCCTCCCTCCCCTGCATTGGTTATTTTCTCTCTTCTCTTCCCCTTCTTTCATTACCTCCCTCGCCCTCCACTTTCCCAGGTCCCTCCTCTCCCTTTCCCTCCCCCTCTTGTAAGTTCCCTTTGGTCTGTCCATAGTCACGCTCTTCCTGACAACAGGCCCCACTCCCTGGTGGACACACACTGTGAACTTGGTGCATTGGTTTGCACTGCGAAGTTCATGCGGGCTGTCTTGGCTTCCACAGTCTGGATCCTTGGACCACTGCCCTTTCATCATGGGAGCAAGACCATGCTCATTGTCCTTGGTGCCCTGCTCCATGTGGCCAACTTCATAGCCTGATGAGATAGTTTACTTCAGATCTGAGGTTTGTTCACATGCAAGGTCTTATAAGGTAAGGTATAAATATTAAATCCCCTTAGTTACATGTTTAATGAATTGTGTTGGCTGAAAATCATAAAGTGGTGTAAAATCTTGACAATCTGAAAAAACAGCTGTAGCTTTTGCCCCTTTTTGTAGCTCTATTCATGCTCAGAGCTGAGCCAGGTTGGGGAGCCTGATGTGCTTCCGAGGACCTGAGGATGAGCCCGGGATCTTAATGCATCTGTCTTTGTTCTGTATCTGCTTTGAAACTCTGTCTAAAGGTGGGTTTTCAGTAGAACTCCAGGGCTACAGGGTCTGTCCAAGTTCAGATTATGTTTCCCGCCCCATCCGTGCAGTTGGCTGTGCACTTAACCCACCTCGGGGGTTTTTTCCTGCCTGTTTAAAGTGATCACAACAGGACTATGCACCGCCATCTGGTGTCATTTGCCTGCCTCTACCTCCCACCTCTGCCCTCCTCAATGCTCCCTCCCTTCAGCTGCCCAACCCCTCTGGAAGTGTGCCTTGACCTAACTCTGCAGCCACAGTGCATCCTGCCACGCCCATCCTGGCGAGCAGCATTTTCACAGATGGTTCCCTTAAATCTGGATGGTTCTGAAGGTGTTATTTGATTTCTGCATTCCTCCTGTGCCAAGACCATATGGGGCTACAGGAGAGAAGGGCAGTGGGTCAGGCATGTCACCTCCTCCCCTTCCCACATCCCGTATCTTCTCTGGGGACCTTCTTTGTGGTATTTTACTAAATCCTTCATGGTGAGGTGATAGGACTTTTGAAAAGGGCTTTTGCAGGTGCATCCAACTGCAGCAGAATGCATAGCCTCCCCAGGAGGAGACCTGAAGGTTTGAAAAGCCACAAAGAAATATTTGGAGAGGGTGAAACCACTTTCCTTTGAGATTTGTGTGCAGGGGCAAAGGGAATGAGCGGAATAGATCTGGGTGCTGGGCTGGGGTTGGGATTTCCCCAGGGCTGACCCTGCTGCTAAGCACCGTGGGAATGGGGTGCCATGGCATTACACTCTGAGCTTCATGCTTCCCATCCACAAAGTCGGAGTGCAGGTGAGGTCACTCCCCATTCTGAGTTTGTGTGACTCTCATATCTGAAGAGAAGACAGTACAGCTGGGGATGTGGGGGGAGAGAGAGAGAAAGAAAATAAATAGCCAAGGCCAAGGAGTGAAAGAGAAAGAAGCAGAAGCAGAGATGCATACAGAGGTGAGAAAGAAAAGGGAAGAGAAAGAAAAAGGGGGATGCTTACCTACGAGATGGTGTTGCTGGAAGAGGACAGAGAAGGGAAGCACATGCAGAACTCAGGGAGGTGGTATGTGCTCCCAGCCCTGTGGGACTTCGGGCCCCCACCTTCCGTGGGTCAGCCCGGAGGAAGCCAGAGGAGATTGTGGGTCCTCTTGAGGATTCCCCTAGTTCCTGTGGTAGGTTTAGGTAGCTTCTCACAATAGACTGGAAAGGAATGGCAGAATTATTTTGGGGATAAAATCAACAGATTTTAGTGATGGGTTGGCTGTGGGAAGCTGGGGAGAGGGAATCCGCAAAGATGACATGCAGGTTTCTGGCTTTTACAGTCAATGGTTAGTGGTGCCATTTGATGAAATAAGAAAGAATGGAAGACTACTATGTCATGGGGACTAGAATGTTCTGACTTTGAGATGGCTATGAGCCTTGCAAGTGAATATCAGGAAGCAGGTAGGGATGTAGATCTGGGGCTCAGAGGGGAGGTCTGTGGTTGGGGTCAATGGGAAGTTGGTATCCATGGGGTGGATGGGAAGTTGGTAGCCATAGAGATGGTGGATTCCCCACCAGAAGCACCATGGCCCAGCAATATTTTCAGCCTCTTCTCATTAAGATGGAGACAAGAGAAGGAGTTGAGGAGAAAGAGAAGACCCCCACCCAGAGCTAAAGCAAAGATGGAAAATATTAGACATGGGTTCCATATAGGAGAACATCATATCTCTGCAGAGTACATTCTCCTCAACAGGACCCAGAGCCCATCCATCACAGAGTCCTTCCCATGAGCCCATCCTCAGCCTCAGAAGCCCTTACCCCAGCCAGCTATTACCCACTGTTCACCCTGTTGGTGTGCAAGCAGGCGCGCATGTTCCTCTCCTCCCTGGAGATTAATGCAGAGAAATGGTGTTTGTCTGGCTGCAAGCACTGAGATGATGCCAGGCGGGGCTGGCTTGGGGTTCTGGATGTTATGATGGATCTGAGATTCTTGGCAGTAATTGTGCAATAGGTGTGCCCAGGAGGTACTCAGTGAATGTGTGTGGAATGAACACAAGTCTCGATGCGTCAGTGGTTGTGGGCAGAGGCATGAGCATGCTGCTTGATGACCTAGGGGACTGGGCTGAGCTCGGAAGGAGCTACGCTGAAGCAGGAGGCTCCCTGATAGGTGGTCTATCCTCATTTTGATTCTCTAACATCTCCCTCTGGATTAAGTCAGACCCATGGTCAACCTGGCCTCATGGTTTCTGCTCCTCAAGGGATTGTGTTGGCTGCCCGTTGGCAAGAGACCATCAGCCTGCACTGGGGGTTAGGAGAACAGGCCTCGGTGTGCTCCCAGTGGTGTTTATTGTGAAGCATCGCTGACAACAGTGACGGCATTACAGTTGTCCTCTGTGGGGACCCATGGGAGGCGTTCGCTTCAGGCTTCCACATCAAGAACAGCCGGGCTTTTCTGAGCAACCATTTTGTTTATGTCCTATGGACCCCGTGACCTGTGTAACTGATCAGGGTTTCCTCATTCATCCGCTGTTAGAAAATCCAGCTCCAGGCCTGCAGGCTTGGCCATAGAAAATACTTGTTTTCGCCTCTCTGTAGGCTCCTGTTTATGTCTTTACTCTGGGCTTGGCTTTTTCTTTCTCACCTATTTTTCTTTAGAGTTTCCTTATTGCTTTCTCCCCCTTATTACAAAACGAATATAGATGTTGAACAAAAGTTAAAAAATATATAAAAAGTGTAAGGAAAACTGAGGTCAGTAGTAATTCCCACACCTATCTGTCTTGTTCCTCTACATGCATGAGCACATACACAATCTTCACTCAAGTTTCACCACGTCACACACAGTGTATGGTAACTTTAATAATAGCAATATATAACTTTGACTTTGCTATTTATATATCTTACAGTATTTTACGTGATTTTGGTAAGCCACCTTAAATCTTCTAAAATAGAGTGGGCTGTAAATAAAATAAAAGATTTAAGAGACTTCGGGGGAGCTTTGGACCCAGAGTGAGGCAAGGCCTGCAGCAAAATCCAGAGAAGGGCCCAGCCCAGAGGGGCTCCGGGAAGCCAAGGCTCTGGCCTGGGCTGAGAGGAAGCTGTGATGAAGTTGCCTGGAGATTTGCGTCAGGTCCTTGAGGGCATTTTGAACACATTGGAAGAAGTTCAAAGATGCTCGTTGGATCCCACAGTCAGACTGGCAGAAGCTCACCTGTTGCACCTGTAAACAGAACATTGGGGCCACTAAGAGGTGTTAGAAATGAGGGGAAGTGCACCCTATGAACAACCTACCACTCATCTGAGCAAAGAGCTCAGAAGTCACGTTAAAGCAACAAGATGGCTCCTGGTTACAGACTGAGCTGTCACCTGATTGAGTGGAGATGATGTAGAAATATCTCCCGGTATCTTTTCCCCTGTTTATAGGCTGGTCTATGTCCCTGTAGCTCTTACACTAGTGATGCCTGGGGCAGGGGTCGGTGTGATGCACTGCAGAGCAAGGAAAGAGGAGGCCAGCACCACTGATCCACTGGAAGAGCCTATGCTATTCAGCCTTGACCTGGTATTTTCTCTGTTCATTCAATCCACAAAGCAATGCTATGAAATGGTAGTAATAGGATTACACCCATTTTATAGATGATGACATAGAAGAGAAGAGGAATCGTGTAATGTATTAAAGGTCATATGGTGACTAATAGTTGGAGCCAAAATCCGAAGTCAAGTGGCCTGACTATAGATAGCAGTCTTAGCCCCTGAGGCTCCGGAGCCCACTCAGGAATACAAAGAAGGAAGCCCTTCTGGTTCCTGGAGGAAGACAAACAGCAAGAGAGGAAGGCAAGGGTGGAATGGAGCGCTAGTGCCCCACTCCAGGGGTGGAGGGCCGTGGTGGGGTTCCATGGGTACCGAGACTCTCCTAGGCAGGTTTGGGGAGTAGATGTGTGAAGAGAACCAGCAGATGCAATCAGGGCTGGAGTGGGGTTGCACCAGGAGCAGAAATGACCCTGTGCTGACACCCAAGGCCTCCAAAGCCCTGTGAGCAGTCCAGCCTCCCCTCAGAGGACAGCCTGGCACTCAGGGTAGGGGGACAGGCTCTGGCAGCCACATCTCATGTCCCCACCCATGAGGATAGCTCAGCTTCCCTTACCCCACTCCCTCTTGGGGTTGGAGAGAGAGGGCATGTGAGCATGAGTGTATCTGAAAAAGAGAGTCTTTTAAACTGGAACAAATGGAGTTTTCCGTAGCTTTACAATTTAATTTTGTCTGCTGTCAACAGAATGGGGGGCTGAGAACAACATATCAAATGTTAAACCTGTTTTGTCCAAATCATGTGGCTCTTGAGCAGTTGAAATGTGACTTAGTCCTGAGATGTGGAAGAATTAGTCTGAAATTTGTTAGAAATATTGATTAGATGTTTCAATGGTAATGTTTTGGACATCTTGGGATAAATAAAATAACTTATGAAAATGAATTTTACCCTTTTTCTTCTTTTAATATCTGACTGAAAAATTTAAAATCACATATGTGACTTGCCTAATTTTTCTGTCGGACAGCACTGTTTAAGACAAGAAGGGAGTTTGAAAATAAAAGGAAAGGTTGTGCTTTGGCACATCTCACTGAACTGTATGAGTTTCTGTTGCATAAATGCATCTAAAGATTAACGCATCACTTAAAGAAGAGGGTCGTGTTGAGTCCATTGTGGGAATTGACACTCTCTCGAATGTATAGCCGGGTGTTGTGCTGAAGACCTGATGCCAGGAAACCAGGGGAAGCTGCATGAGCTTCCGGGTTGGGGGGGGCAGGGGTGGTGAACGGCACCAGAGTGGGCCCCTGGGGGAGCAGGGCTGTGCCCCAGATGTCATTCTCCTCAGTGTCCTCCTGCCTGCCCCCCTGTCTATCTCCTCTCATTGGCATATGGTCTCCCTCTTCTCCGGTTTTTCCCTCCCTCTGAGTCCCTGTTTCCTCCCAGGTTGTCCGGCCCTGCCCCATGCATTTCTAGCAGCCCAGGCTCATCCTTGCAGGTCATGCCTCATACTTCTCTACAGGCATTCTGGTTGGTGAGGTTCACTTTTTTACACCAGACCATGTAACGGCCTCTGATTGGCTGAGAATGTCCACCGACTGAGGATTCGTGCTGGCCTCTTGAATGCCAGCTTGGCATGTGTCCCTGAGCAGAGGGCAGGGAAGTTAGGCCTGATGGGGTTATAAGTTATTGTCCCGACCAAGTAAGTCAATGGTAAGTCAACGGTAAGTCAACGGAGACCCTAGATGGGGAGTGAGAATGAAGGGACAAGAGACACAAGAGACAGAGACAAGACAGGCTTCTGATCAAGTCTCATTTATTGTAAGGTACAAAGGGGTAGATATAGTATGGAGAAAAGGGGGGTTCTTCTAAGGAGTTACTAGTTAGATAAGCAGATCAAACCATAAGTGTCAAGGAGACGATAAGTCAAAAGGGAGAGCAGACAAAAGGGAAGCATCCTGTTTATTCAACTTGAGCTTTGATGTCTCCAAATGTTCAGGGAGATGGGTTTTGGGCAGAAACTGTAACAAAGATAATTAACTGCATGACTCGGAATGCAGCTTCAGCTTCCCACAAGTTATTTAATAAGTTGGGCCTGATGATAATAGGGGTAAGGAGCTAGTCACAAGAACAGAAAGAAAGATTGGCAGTGTCCAACCCAACATCATGCTGGAAGCAGTGTCTGCCCCAAGCACCTCTCTAGGAGTGGTGCTTGGTATATCCCCAGGGGGCAGGTGAAGGCAGAGCCTGCTGGAATCTGATGCTGCTAATAATTAAGTTCTAGCATCAATTCCCTTGTACTTGTTGGATAATGTGACTGTCTCTAGGGGGAAAGAATGGTCTGATGAGCCCACATAGGTATTCTGGTTACCTGGATAAGGTACTAATTTCGTTTGAAAGCAACACATAGGCATCCTGATTATGCATCACTCTTTGTGCATGTGGTTAGCATGAATCAGCCCCTCTGTTATCTCAGTTGTGTCTCTGACCTGGTGATTTTCCGAAAGACAGTACCACTTTGTCAGGCTTCCTGAAAGCCACCTGGGGGCTTTCGCTGTGCCATCCCCCACCTAACTTGTGCCGAACTGCTTCAGGCTGACAGTTTTCTCCTGCTCTTAATAGCAAGCAATATGGTCCCATCAACATCGTCATCATCACTGTTGTCATCTCCAAAATGTCGCTGTAGATTGGAGTGATATGTATTCCTTGCTGGAAGTTAATACGATCTAACTTTCCTTTTGGTCCACTGGTCAGAATCAAGGGCGATGTGTTAAGTGTGCTTATGTGAGCACTGGAAGTAGCACGTGGAAGGACATCTGGGGCTACCATAGTGGACTAATTAAACAGGCAGAGAACGTATCTGATGTCCAGGTAATTACCGCTGAACATCTGCTAACTATGGAGTTTCATTGATGGCTGGCGTTGTTAGGCACAAAAGTGATGGTGTGTTTGCACTCAACATGGCAAGGGATGATTTAAAATCTGCTCCCATCAGCAGCCCCAACATGAATTAAGAAGCCTGTAGCTTATGTAACCTGACCCCAAATTCACTCCTCACACAGGGCTCAGGAAAGCTCCTCCGCTTGGGAAGGGCTGCTAGAAATAACTGCACGAAATGATAGACTCTTGATTTAAAAGGACACCTGGGAGCTGGCCACGTCCGCTCATCTGACTGTTATGGAAACTGAGGCTGCACAGGGAGAGGAAGCGATCATGGAATCAGCAACAGAGCCAGAGTCAGGACCAGTCAGGACATTTCCCAGTGGGTCCCCAGAACCCAGCCTGCTCCCAGCAGATCCCTTGGAGGCACTTAGTGACAACAAGGGGCCCTTCCCACTGCGTGAGGGCGAGTCCTCGGGCAGCTCCAGCCATTCTGTTGCACAGACATGTGTGGGACCAGCTACTTATACGCCATCCTGCTCACCTGTATGGCCACTTGAGCTGAGGCCCGTGGAGGAAGAGGAGAAGGAATTTGGGGACATTTCACCTTCGTTTTGGAAGGCTTTTTCCCCATCTGCTTCTGAGGAGCAGAAAACCAGCCTGGACTTCTCCCCATTTCTTGTCGGTGCCTCTTAGTGAACTGTTTTAGGCTCTGGCCCAGGGGCATGTGGAGTGATACCTTCTCTCCTCCCCGCTTCTCTAATTGTTCCTCCTTAGGTCTGACAGGTTATCAGTCAGCGAATTCTCAAACAGCCTCAGGGTGCTGGGAACCAGGAGGCATAAGGGAAAGGCCTTGGGCAGCACCCTCCCTCCAGTCATCCTGCTGGAAGTTAACTGGGCCCTGATTGGGCCCCAGTGGTCCCACACTTGAGATCTGGAGGGAGTCCTTAAGCCTGACGCCCCCAACCCGGTGGCTGAGACCAGCTTCTGCTGGTGCCACAGTGGCCAATCACAGGTTTCAGAGTCTTTTCTGAGTCTCAAGACCCTGACTTTTGTCTCCATGGAGCTGCCAGCTACACCATTAGGACTTCGAATTCCCCTACCTAAGAATAATCATTCATTTCATTAACAAGCATTATTTGCAAACTTTTCCCTAGTTAAAATAATGACTTAGGTTACAAAATTGCTAAGTTCACTTTTTTTGGATGATTCATCTTCCAGTCTGTGTCCAGGTGCATACACATTTCCCTTGCTTTACATAATCTCCATAATTCTCATTTTTTCAATGGCTTTGCCATAGTCCACCAAGTGTCTGTATGATATTTAACCATTCCCTTGTTTTGTGAAACTGGGAGTAAGTATATTGTGTATTTAGCTTTTATTATTACTGCTTTTTCTTTTTTTTGGTAAACTCTGAAGAGTGGATTGTTTTTGAAAAATTTCATAGTGGATGAAAGTGGGTGGTGGGGCTCATGGGCAAAACCACCTGGGTGTCTGGCACTGGGCTGATGCCTGGGAAACACGCCTGGCTCTCTGGGGAAGGGGCATTTGGTGCAGGTTTGGCAGTGGAGGGCAGCAGGGAGGGAGGAGTATGAGTTAGGCTCAAAGAGGTCACAGGTGTGTGCTCCATGGATGTCCTTAGTCTGTCTCTCGAGAGCCCTGAAATGGCCTTGCACCTTAACCACAGTTCTTCCCCCGGGGATACTGGCTTGTTTATGGATTTATTTTTCTGGATAAGCTATTATTCTTTCTTTTTTTCCAAACTTTTTGTGAGCTAAAAAAAAGAAGAAAAAAAAAGAAAAGACACCCAATTAGAATAAAAGTTTAATTAAATTAAAATGCCAATTAAAACATATCATCAATTAAAATAGAGCACTAATTAAAGTGCTCCTAACCAGCATTAGCTAATAAGGCCCGATAGCCTGGAAGCACCAGCCTCAGTCACTGGGACGCTAGGGGGTGGGGGGTGGGGGGGCAGCTGGACTTGTTGCTGTGGCTGCTAGGGTTTGGAGATCAAGAAGCTGAGGGCTGGCTTGGGCCCTGGGAACAGGACGTCCCTCTAGCTGCTTCCTTTACCCCGTGCCACAGTTGGTGACCCTCTTGCTCCTCCTCCTGGAGACAAAGAGGCTCACAGCAGGTACTAACTCCAGATAGATCAGGGGGAGGGGAGCTGCAGGTCTCACAGGGACAGGGCTTCACACACACCACACCTGACGGTCTCCTTGACTCAAAGCCGCAGGTGCCTTTGTGGGTGCTGTTCTCCTTCCCCTTGGGATGGGAGGGCTGTTCTTGGTGGTGTGGCTCTAAGAATCACTGTGTATGTGGCTTCAGTCCAGAGGTCTCTGGACGGCAGCTGGGGTGGGTCCTAGGATCTCTCTGACCTACTGTCCCGATATTCATGGCCTTGGGTCACCTGGGCCCTCCTCCCTGCCTTCCCTTGTCTTCTACCATGTCTGTGCGTCCAAAAGCCCTGAGTTCAGCCTCTCCAGCCTCCCAGGTAACTGCTAAATTACTGGAAGTAATAGATGTTTCTCTAAAGCTGTCCCTGACCAGCCCCTCCCCAAGGCCCAGTTAGATGTGTCTTCTTGCTGCTCCTCTGACTGTTGGCCTTGACTGGCCTGTTTCAGATTTTATTGCCATTACTTATGGACCCAGCCATCTCAGTTCCTTGGTAGAAGTCAAGGGATATACGTGAATAAATAGCATCAAGTTACATCTTTCCCGTAGACTGCATACTTTCTAAGGGTAACAATTGACCTTTACTTACCTTTTTATCATCCATGCATGTTTATAATTATCATCAGTGCTTACACATTAAGGATTTTGTATTTTACTCTTCTATGGAAGAGCTCCAGTTGGACAGGGACAAAGTGTCAATGTGAGAAAGAGGTGGGGGGCGGGGACCTCTTTCATACACTGACACCTGCAGAGGCGGGGCCCTCAGGCCACCACCCAGACCCCCACCTTCCTACATGACCTCACTTCAAGAGCAGGCGGTTCTTAGAAGAAAATCAATAACCTCATGTGTGCTTGTCTTTTAAACCCAATGCTCTCAAGTGACAGCAAGCTCTACCAGGAACAAAAGAAGGAAGAAATTAGGTAAAAGGAGAATCAATATTGGTGTTGGGTTTTAAAGACTTAACAGTCTTTTACTAGGCTTGGTTCTGGGGGGTAGTTCTATTATCCCAGGCTCCTGCAGCGGCCTTGGCAAAGAAACTACGTTTTGAATTTACTCTTTCACCCCAGAGGCTGGAAATAGAAGAACTAGGTGTGGCCTCCCCTGCAAAGCATTGTTCCTTCTTTCTGAGGCTGTATCTTCTCACAGCTTCACATTTACAGTGGAGACCAGAACAGGTAGGGCGCCAGGGTGACATCCTGCGTGTCAGTGCCCTGCGCCCTATCTGTGTTCCCACCCTGACCCAGGGACCCACAGCAGATGACAAAAGTGGATGGTGTGGTTGCATTTTATTTCACAGCCACACTCGTTTCATTCAGGAGGCAGGTGGGGAGGAAGCAGGACTTGGGGACAATGTTGTGGGAAGTCAGATCTTCCTGGTGTCAGAGCGAAGGCTGTCTCACTGGGAAAATGCTTTCAGGAAAGTGCGCGTCCTCTGTTTTTCTCAAGAAGAGCGAAGGTGCTGGCTGCGACCCAGAGACCCAGCTGGGGTGGGGCCCTTTTCTATGTATTTGCCAAACCCTGCCCCTCTTCTCTGCCCCCTGCAGTTAGTAGCTTTTGTGTGAGCTCTCTTCACCTCCTTTCTTTTAATCCCCTGTTCTGTGGGATCAGAACCGCAGTGTCAGGAGAGGGACCCCAGAGACCTGGGCCATTCAGGCTGCTTGGAAGGATTCTTTACTCCAGAAACCTGTCTGGGGCTGGCTGTTTCCTTCCTGAGCTCCGGCTGATCTCTTCCTGCTTGGATACCTGTGCACACAGGCTTCTGTCCCAGCATGTCCCTGCCCCCTCCTCCTTTCCTTGGCCTTTTCTAACCTTGTCTTAGGTCCAGGTTAATGGTGTCTCTCATTCTAGTTTGCTCTCTCTCTCCCCCTCCTCCTCCCTGCCCACATATCCCTCCTTTCTTCCCTCCTCCCTCCCTCCTTCTCCCCGCCCCCTCTCTCTGTTCTATTTCTCTACGGAGCCACAGACTCGGAATAAAAAAGAAATCAGTGACTCCAAGGGGAAAAATTAATTACTCTATCTCTCTGCAACCTTTTCCTGCTCTTTGCTTGGTTTTCATAAGAACCAAAGCATCAGGTGGGGGCTGTTCTCCCCATGGCTGAGAAAAAGATGGAGCAGTAGAAGGCGAGTGGAGGTTATACATCAGGGTGGGGATGAACTGGTTTGTGCATTTCTTCAGCACTGCAGATATTTCTGGAATGGCACTTCCTGCCAGCCGGGCTGGCCAAGGCGGAGGGAAGACAACCACAGGCCTGTCCTCCAGCGCCCACAGCCATTGCCCAGGCAGGCTGCAGACCTGGGTCCTTGCACAGGCCTCTCAGAGTCAGGGAATAGCTGCTGTGTATCCGTGCATCTTTCAGGAAGTTTCTAGTTTTCCTCAGATTCTTGAAAAGATTGAAGATCTAAGACTGGCTTTCAAAAAATGTTGATCATGACCTGGAGTAAAAAATACATATTTTGACCTTGTCACACATCTTTGTGTGGGTGTTTTCTGGGTAAACCTATATCTTTATATCTATATCTACATCTATCATCTGTATCTATATCTATACTTATATCTATCTCTGAAACGAAAGTTCTCTAAATAGTACTTACCCTTCCTACATGCAAATCAATGTGATGTTTCCTATTTTATTTTTCATGATTCTGTTATAAGTAATCCTGTTCTATTTCATTAAAAATACTGATTACAGCCCACAAAGCTATTTTCATGGCCCAGCAATGAGTCACAACCTGCAGTGTGGAAACTGGCCTGAAGGACAGTGTTAAGAATCACTGATCCAGGAAATCTCAGATATCCCTAGTAGGAGTGCAAGTCAGCACATTCGTAAGGAGGGCTTTTCGGCAATAGCTATCAAACTTACAAATCCGTGTACCCATTCACCCTGATGCTCCATTTCTGGGAATTTATCTCATAGATATAATTGTGCAAAATCATGTTCAGGATAATTCTTTGCTCTATTGCTTATAATAGTAAAAGATTGGAAACAACTCAAATGCCCATCATTTTGGGAATGGAGGCATAACTGGTGGAATATCCACACAATGAAAGAATACTCTGAAGCTTTTAATTTTTATTTTTGAAAAGGACGGGGAGTTCTCAATAACCTGAGCTGGAAAGATTTCCAAGATATATTAAGTCAAGCAAGCAAGATGCAAAACAGGGTGTTTAATATGTTACCTCTTGAATAAAGAAATGGGTAATTAGACTCTATATGTATACACATTGGATTGAACCATATGAAATTGCCATTTTATAGGTCAACATGGTTGAATATTGGAATTTTCACATGGTTCAACATCACATGCACAAAGAAAGGATAAGATAAGAAATGAAGTTACCTGGAGAAGGCTGGGAGGAGACTTCACTGGGACCTGTTAAAAGTAAGGACTCTGAGGGAGTTAATAGGGAAGGAATGGGTCACTCTGAGCAAAGGCAGAACCAAGGGCAGCCCCATGCCCTAGTGGAAGGTGAACAGTAGCCGCCTGCCCGTCTTCACATGTGTGTCTCAGTCAAGACCAGCCCCAGACAGTGAACAAGAGGCTGGGACAGAGAGAACCAGCAGCTGGAGAATGTCTGTCTCCCTCCTTTATCTTTTCCTCTGTCTAGATGTGATGTTTGGATGGTACGGTGGGAATTAGTTAGAAATTGAACTTTTTCAAAGTTGTAAATTTTGAACGCAATCACATGTGCTAAAGAAAGCATCACCCAAGGAAAGTCAACCGCTGAAGGCTGGACCAGGTGGAGATCCTTACTTCTCAGGCTGCACTGCAGAAGGCCCAGGACTCAGAAGAGCTGCCCACACGTAAGAACCACCTCTCATGCCCAGCCTGATGGTCAAGCTCTGTGAGGTGCCTAAGATCCTAGGGTCATCTGGGCAGATGTCTTGAGGAGTTGGCTACTGCTGGGTGGAGGTGGGAGTAGAGCTGAGGATAGAGGTGTGGCTTGGTCTGTTCACTCCAAAGCCCAAGCTCATTTGATTTTAGGTCTCCAGTGCTAACAAGGATCCCTGGGCTGCTGGCAGGGTATTCAGCAAGGTCATCACAGGGCAACATTTACCCAGGCACTTCATCACCATGGGGGGCTTGATGCTAGTGCTGTAGACTTGGAAATTTGTTTCATCAGCACGTAGAGGCTAGATCCATCTCTCCAGGGCAGAACCACACACTCCAGTTTCCCAGACCCTCATTTGTGGATACAGCCCTATGTGTTTCTTACCCTGGGAATAGAACTGCCAAGGGGAGCAGACCCAGGCCCTCTAGGCACCTCTCAAGGGTCAGAAAAACTAGTATCAGAAGGCCTTTGACAGGCAGGAATCTGAGCTATGCAGGCCAGCCTGGGGCTATGGAACATGAGTCCTGATGTGTCACTGGTTACCTGGGGCTGATCTCTTCCACTGAGAATGGGAAATGTATGTTTGTGGTTCGGGTGGCGGCAATGCCGGGAGCACTGAGCTTGATTGCTTCTGAGAAATTTCTTTTAATTCTCTGGGTGTGACTAAGTCCCCCAGTGGGGCACATTCCTTCATTAGCCTTTAATCCAGTTATAGTTCATTCTAGCTGGACAGATAACTTTTGTCTCCCTCTGAAAACGCCATATGTTGATGTCTTTCCAAGTTGCATGTTTATCTAGAGGCTCAGTGCATGAAATTTGTGCATGAATAGGGTCCTAGCAGCTGCTGGCTGGCTGCCGGCTGCTGGCCAGGACCTCCCTTCCCCAGGTGCTAGCCTGGGGCCTTCCTTTGTTCTGTGCCACTCCCTTGTGGTCAGCGCATGTGTCGGAAGAGCTCCCAAGGGGTCACTTTGGATATTAGGCTTTTATATATATAGATTTGGCAGGTGAGGCTCTTACTCTCTCTTTCATTTTCTGCCTTTGTTTTACCCAATACCCCATTGCTCAGATAACAGAATCAGCACTGGAGAGTGGTCAGTGTAGAGAATCCTGTGATCTCAGTGGGGCTCTGTGAAACTAATCAGGAAGTGCTGGGCAGACCCTATGGAGTGAGCAAGAGCTGGGTGGGGGCCAGGTGGGAAGCTCTGTAGCAGCTCCAGTGAGCAGCCCAAGCCTGGGCTTGGGGAGCAGGTGAAAGGGAGAGAGAGGTGCCAGGGGCCTTGGGAAGGAGGAAACAACAGGCTTCAGAAGCTGACTTGATGTCAGAGGTAAGAAGATAGACAGGACTCCAGCTTTAAGCCTGGTGGTAGGAAGTCCAGGGAAAAGATACTTAATTAGTTCCCGATTGGACATTCAAATTGGATGTGGTGATGGGGATGGAGAATCCACTCTTCATCTCCCTCAGCTCCAGTCCTTTTCCTCGGTAGTTAATCTCAAGCTTGGGACAGAGTTCAATAATTTGGCTTAAACTTCATAGAAACGAAAGATGTGAGTGAGTCACTCACATGAAGGGATGAATGGAGTCATATAAGAAGGAATACAGAAGAAGGAGGTGATCCGAGACCAAATCATCTTGGGGACTGCTCATTTGGGGAGTGTAGTACCATGTCACTTCTCATTGGGAGTGACAAGATGAGGTTGAGTGGAGAGCAGGCTGGTCTCCCAGGGCTTTTGAGCATGCGTGTTGGTGTCCCTTTCCCATGGGCTCTGGTACCTACTGTCCCTCCAGCCTGTAGTGGAAAAAGAGCTGGGGGAATTGGAGGAGAATGGGAACCCAGAGGACGGTAGATAAAGACTTCATTTCTAATCATGGAGTTCAGAGCGATGGGAAGGAGGGTTTCCACCACAGCCAGGGTAGAAGACTGAGTTAGAGGAGTCATAGATTGATGAGTTAAGGTTTAATGAAAAGATTACCAAATTGTACTTAAGTGCTTATCTTTCTTTGCCGCTTGATCTTAAATTATGTATCAGATTTTAAAATGTGGACATGATTAATGCTGCTTAGGATCTCCAGCTTGGCTGTTTTAATGAGGAGTTATATTTTAACTTAAAAAGCATAACTGAGAGGAGACGCTTACCATTTTTCATCAGTTAATCACCCGTGTGTGAAACTCAGTTGTTTGGAGGCGGCATGCAGAGGTGCCACTGCCCACTGGGTGGTAATTTACCCTCACACAGGCAGAGTACTTTGGAATAAATAAACTCCTCCTGAGTGCTGCGGCTATAATGTGCCATGAGGGTTACAAGGAATGTGGAGGTTCTTACGTTTCACCAAGAAGGGGGATGGATCTAGAGAGTAAGATGGGGGAGAGGAAGTGCAATGCTGATGCCCCCGGAGGGTTAGTCTTAACCTCTAGACACATCACAGAGAAAGTCCGTCTTGAAGGGAGAAGGTAGCTTGGGGGGCTTGCGAAGCAAAATACAGAGTATGGGCCTGAATTGCACAGTTGAGTTCAGGCGGCATTTATTGAATACCTACTATTTGTCAGGTGGCTTAAGCCATCAGGGAATTTACTGACCTTCCTAGTAGACCAGGCAGGTCAAACAGTGCGTGGGCCTGGTCTCTGTCCCCCTTGGTGAATACTCCCTCTGGGTTGACACCGTTCTCAGGTCTCTCAGTGTGACAAGAGTGTGACCTCATCAGGATGGCTATGAGCAGCTCTTGGGACGACAGCATTTTAGGATGAATTCATTGGGAAATAAAATCTTTGTTTCTGGACTCCTAAGAAGACCCCTGGGTGGACTCTGGTTGGGGGGAGGGTTTGAGCCTGTGCCTGACCCTGAACCACTTGCTGAAGTTGTCCAAGTGCTTGGAGGCCCCTCTGTTCTCGCCATCTGAAATGCATCCTCTGTGATGGCCACGTCTGGCCTCTTTTAATGGAGCGAAAACTTTAAGACTCTAAAGCAGTTTGAGTGCAAAAGCTGCTAGGTTTTGAGTGATATTTTGTTTCTGATCTTTTAGCTTTGTCTTACCCTGTCCAAAAAGTGAGCAATTTTTTAAAAGCTGCTTGCGTTTGTTGTGTCTTGTCAAAGCATTCAACTTAGTGTCGTGGAAGCAATAGCTCTTTTGCTGTATATTCTTACTTCATTGGTTTACTAATATTTGATGAAATTATGTATAGTAACTGGCAGACAGGGATGGGGACAAGCATAGCAGACTCTAGGTAAGCTTTCTAGTTAACTCGCGGGGACACAAGTGCAAAGGTCTCCCTGAGTTGCCACAGGGTTGTGTGCCTTTGACAGAGTGAATAGAAAATGTAGGTAAAGCAGGCCAATCAGATGAGGTCCTTAAAGAGCGTTCCATGCCCAAGTTTGCTCAATGATGACTGGCATGGGTGGGCAGTTGCAGTGGGTCTTGAGAGACTGAACTGGACCCGTATAGGCTGGGCAGGAGAGAAGGGGAGCTCTACTTCCCTGAGGAGAGCCAACAGTCCAGAGAGAAGCATAGTGACTTCAGTCCACATGTCCACATCCAGACTGATGGCCAGACTCTGTGGGCACTGACCTGAGTCAGGACAATGCCCAGGCAGAGTTCATGGGCACAGGGTAGGGATGCCAGAAAAGCCTAGCCCCTGGCTTCCCACTCTCTTGTATTTCATCAGGGCACGTGTGGGAAAGAGAAGAGGATGCTGCCCCTTGTCCCCTGGTGGCAGAGCAAAGCAGGGGCTAACCCTAGCTCACATACAGGAGTGTTCCTTTGGGTCATCTGGGCAGTATATTCAGAAGGGGTTGCCTACTTGGGAAAGCCAAGAGGACACTGACCTCCTTGCCCAAGGACCCAGGTAGGCACAATAGTTTTTGAATGCGACTGGATTCAAAATCTCGGGCAGAGATTGGCACCATCTGATGCTCTATGGACTGCCTGATATCAGCTGCAATGTACTGGGACAGCCCAGCCCTCCTCAGAGCAGGTCTCAGGAGCCTCATGAATAAAATAGGGACAGGGGATACCTACCTCACAGACTGTTGTGAGGGTAAAGGAAGTGAGACTCTCCCAGTTTCCAGTACAGAGTGTCTGCTCCCTTGGCCACACCTCTGTCTCTGTGGTTTCAGCTCTGGAAACTGATAAAGAAGTTCAGCAGTTCGCCTTGTGTATATGGTGCAACAGTGGCAGAGCAGGTTCCAGAGCTCTGCCTTTGCCTCCCAGCCTGACCTTGGTCCACACACAGGTCTGCTTTTCCACAAGCTCGAACCCCTCCTGCCCCTGGGGTTACTGCATGGGAGGAAAGGCCTCAGCTTAATAATGAAGCAGATATCAGCCAAGCTGAGGCCACAGGCATACCTGTTTGCTAAAACAGTATCGGATAACGATTTTAAACCAGCTGCAGCTCAGGGAACCGTGGAGCCACAGAATGACTACAGCTCAGGGCCTAACAAGGAGGCCATCACTTATTTATAACATCGTTGCTTTCTTGCTGTTACTGCACCCGTGCCCCTGGGTCTAGGCAAGTGGGCACCTTCTATAATCTGAGCAACAAATGAGTCGATTTGGCCAATTCTCTGAGCTGGGGGATTGGCTGGGATGAGAGAGGGAGGAATTCAGGAGTTGGGGTTCCCAGACACTGGTACTTGGGTGAGGAGCAAGGGGCTAAGCTTTGGAATTCTCAGAGTCCTTTGATTAAAGTGGATTCCGTTGCCAGGGACCGATCATGCAGATGTGGGGGTGTTGGCCCGCCACCTCACCGTAGCCATTATTTATGATTTATGATCACTATTATTGTTGCTTTTATTTATTGTGTGCACCGCACTTCATATTCCAGTGCTCCCTGGGTGATCTCAAGCAATTTCAGGACTTTAAATTTCTAGACACTGACAGCCCCCTGACTTTTTTTCAGCCCAATTTCTGCACTTTGTGCAAACACATACTCCCCCTTTGTCTCTGGATCTTTCCACTGGGATGTCAGACAGGCTCTTCAGCAACAGCATGTCCAAGCAGAGCCAGTCCTATGATAGTCTTTGCCCCACAGGAAATGGTGCAAAATGCTCTGATCTACCGGGTTCATTTTTAATCCCTCCCAATCATTCATGGCCTCATCCAATCTGTCCACAGACCTTTCTGGCTCTTCTTCTAAAGCACCTCCTGGATCCGTCCACTTCTCTCCACCACCTGGTTCTACTCCCCAGTCATCTTTGCCTCTTCACCAACAACCACCATTGCTTCTAGGTTCTTTCTCATCCATCCCAACTCTAAATCAGATGACCTCCTTCTCCAACCCAAAGCCTCCCCAGGCTTTCTCACTACACTTACATGACCCACTTTGTGCCATGACCCTCAGGTCCCCCCGTGCTCTGACCCTTGCCCACCTCTGTAGCCTCGCCTCCTCCACATCCCCTTCAGGCTGCACTGACCACCCTGGCCCTTTCACAGAGCACACTTGTTCCAGGTTCAAGGCCTGTGCAGCTGCTGTTCCCTCTGCCTAGAATCATTTCCCTCTGCGCTTCCCAGGACCGACTCCTCATCAGTCCTGTTCTACTAAATGCCTGTACGTCACCTTCGAGGAGAGCCTCCCTTAGTTAAATAACACCCCCTGCTGCTCCTTATCATAGTATCATGTTTAATCCTGTATAAGCAGTTGCAGTTATCTGAAATTATCTTATTTGTTTACACCCACTCGCCTGTAGACTTTACAGGAGCAGGAACCATTTGGTGTGTGGGTTTGGCTCTAAACAGGGCCATTCACAATGCCAGGGACATAGTAGGCTCTCCATAAATATTTATTGAGTGAATTCATGAACAAATGTTTTTCTAATTTTAATAATAATCTAGCAAAGTAGGTTTCATTTGCTCAGCTTTACCGGAAGTTGAGGTTGGAAGATGTCATGCATCTTGCTTAAGGGTCATCCAAGAATGTTAAGTGGCAGAAATGAAGTTTACACTCAATTTTGTCTTACTCTAACACTCTCCTCCAAAACCATGCTACCTTTCCCAGATACACCTACCTGCGGGCTGCCTCTGGAAGACAGAGTGGGGGGATTCCTTGGGAAAGTGTTCCTGGGTCATAGTCCTCCACAGAGTGTTACTGTGTCTGGACTCTGGGTCTGTAATGACCAGCATCATCATCCCAGCACCTGTGGCTGAGGGAGTAAGTGTGACTGTGAGGGGGCAGGGGGTTTTGGGGAGATGCAGTGAGTAGTGGCTGCCCTAAAGCTCTGGGTTATCCTCACCAGGACTACATCAGTGTGACCCGCAGGCAGCAGGTAGCCTGCTTAGGAGAGCTAATACAGTTAATTGCACCAAGCAACCAAGGGCAACGTCTGAGAAAAGAGAAGTGCAGAGGCACTAGAATGGAGTCAGGTGGGCACCTTATTTGGTAGCAAGAACTAGATGCTGTCTTTCCATGTAGTGACACGGGGACTGCCAATGTGCCCTTCCATCTGCCTTTGAAACCTGCATCTGCTCTTGTTCCTCATGTGGAGGGGGACCACTCATGCTGTAACGCCCTTGCCTTTCTGGTCCTGTCCTACCCCTCCGTTTTCCCTCGGGTGCACTCTGTTCTGAGTCTCATCTGACACCTGAGAAGAAAGGATGACTTCTCACAACAGTTGACAAAGGATGGGGCTTCAGGGTACAGCGTTGTCTCCCTAGGATCTGTGATCCCACCCATTCAGAGGGCTCTGGGATGCCTCATAAAGTAGCCTTGGCATAGTTTACCGTGGTCCTTGTAAGTGCATTGAAGAAATAATTTCCATTCAGGGAGAGGCTTTTGCTAACAGTGTCTTCGTTCTCTCTCCCATTGCCTCTTCCATTCCTTATAATTTGGATCTGTTGCAATTAATCAAGCTGTAAAGGAGTCAGGAACATTAAACAGAATTTGCCATTTTCATGCAAAGCTAGAAGACATGGCTATTTCACATGTAGCGATTAGACATTTTTATGACCAACCTATCACATTACACACCACAGATTTCCAATAAATAAAGCAAAGCTAGAATGGGGGCTGCCAGTTGTATATAAAATCCAACTAACCATATTGTGGACAGAACAGTGCTGTCTTGACATCTAATTTACTCAATTACATGAGTGATCATGTCACTGCCTGCTTAAGCCCCTTCAGTGTCTCACCATAAATTAGAATGACAGGTGAGTACCTTAGTGCTCGCCTCCATCATGGCACTTAGACACAGCACGGAGAGAATACCCCATGTGCCTCCCTCCCTTGACTGGGTATCCTATGAGGCAGGGGCCACACTATTTTTCTTGGTATCCCTTGACTAGCACAGGGTCTAGCATCCTGAGAGAACCTAGCAGAGGTTTTGCTGAATGGATGAATAACTGAATGATCAACTCAAGATACTGTGAACAGGGGCGGGGATGAACTGGGAGACATCTCACAGACCTAACATGGCTCACGTTTGAGCCAAAGTCCACAAAGTGACATTTCTAGATACTTGACACCTGACTTGGAATTGTCTATCTCAGCATAGACCTTTAAACTGGAGCCATTAAGTTAAAATTATGCCAACCTATCTACCCATGCCATGTTAGAGATTGAGAACATGAAAAAACTCATAGATAAGGGACAAAAGAGAAGGGAGGGCGAGAGGAGAGGGGAGGGAGGGGAAGGGTGGGTGAGGGGTAATAGAGCCTGCTCCAGAGTGAGTGGGGACAGGCAGTGGTTTCTCCTCTGTTCTCGTTCTCAGGCTCCTTGTAGCCCAAATATCTTGCTGCTCTTTAGGATCTGTAATTTAGACTTCTCTTAAAACCTAATTTACCCAGGTTTACCCCAAGTAAGAGAAAATGGTTCGGCTATATTCGCTGCATCTGAGCCACCCAGATGGTTTGGGGATTCATACTGAATTGATCTGTGTTCTAATAGCCAGCCACAGTCATTGTTTTTTGATCTGTCTGCATCTCAGCAATAATTGTGTATATATTTATTGAGGAAATATGGCAGTGAAGACTCATTACAGGCTGCTGTCAGTGCACAGGGCTCTGCTTGGAGCTGCTTGTCATGCAACCAGGAGATGATCCTTCTCCTTAATTCAGTCGAAACCCACCCTCCTCCCTTGCATCCTCTACCCCTCCCACCCCCACCCCCGCCAGCCACCCATAGAAGCCAGACTATCACGTCCTGCATTCTGGACCAGCAAACCATGTCCTGTGACAGCTCTGACGAGGGTGGTTGGGTGGGTTTAAGGGCAATGGGGAGCTTCCAGTGTGGATTGAAAAACAGAAATAAACAGGAACAAGGAGGTGGTCTCTCTCTCCCTTCAGGTTCTGATTTCAATTTGGCAGCATAGCTACTACTGGAAGGGCATTGGGCGGTGGTTTGTCACTCAGGTTAGCCTGAGAAGTTTTAAGGAGAGACTGAGGAAGGAGAACAGGGAGTTTTCCTCTCCAGAAAGACTGTGATAGAAGCAGAAAGCCAGCTGCCTGTGTGGACTGGTTCTGGAGTGGAAACTTGCATCCACAGAGTGGGGCAGGGGATGCCCACGGGGAAGCTCAGGAAGATAGCTTCAGCCCTGCCTCCCGCAGGGTGGGCACGGCCAGATCTTATGATATTCCTGAATATAATCCAGACATTTGGATTTTTATGTGAAATCTTCACTTTTTAACTATTAGCAACAGATTTTGATACATGACACACTGCTCTTCCTGCTCTCCTAAAAACATGTCTGTGGGCAGCATTGGAATCCTAAGTCTTTGGGTCCTGGAGGCAGCAGGCGGGTCTTAGTGACCTGTGGGACTTCTGTGTTGAATACCATGTGGACCTTTAGGCCACACTTTTCCATGCCTCACCTGAAAGCACAAGAATGTGCCACTTTCCACTTTCCTCTTTCTGGAGAATGTTCGTGAGAAACCCCAATAACATGTGGGCTGTGTTCATTATAGTATTTACCCAATGGCCTATTTATAGAGCGCGGGCGCCCACTCTGCAGTCATTGCCAAGCCCCTTCCTCTGCTTGTCTGTGTAGCAGACTGAGCTTGCATTACTGTGCCCTCTCCCAAGCTCGTGGCCTCTGATTCTGTCCGAGGAAGATAATCTGCTTCCCTCCTTTTCCTCATCTTTGTCTGACTCAGGGGTGGGGACAGCAGGCAAGGCTTTTGCATCAATTCTGGGGTGCTGCCCAGAGCTTGGCTCCCTGCATCCTTAGGAACTCATCTCCCAAAGGTTTGTTCTCCTGTGGTGCTTGCTGGCACCTGGACAGAGCCATGGGTTATGCAAGGCAAGGAAGCAGGGCAGCTTGGCGCAGACTCTGGCATGTGGCTCTGTTGGCTCCTGGGGAGAAGTTGAATATTGTCCCTGATCCCTTTCCATTTGAATCAGCCAGGAACAGCTGACCTGCCCGCCTGGTATCTCACTAGGGCTTTTTGTTGGCTGGCAGAGGGGAGCAGAAGGCCAGCCAATGGGGGGCAAGGAGGATTTTTGGGCAGATGGAGGCACTTCCGGCCATGGAGATGGGTGCACGTGGGGAGCAGGGAGAGGACTCAGCCCCTGGGTTTCCTGTGGATCCTCAGGGTGAGGGGCTGATAGCCTTCAGGGAACCTTAGGGATCCTGGACAGCCTGGCATTAGAGACCTGTTTTCCCCATTGGTGCTGCCACAGCCACAGGAAGTTACTCAGCACCTCTGAGCTTTTGATTCCACATCGATAAAATGTGACTAATAACCACCTCTCAACGTGGTGATGAGCTGATGTTTGTGAATGGGCTTGAAACACCATAGATCGCTATACCTAAGTGAGATGATTATGTTTACCTAGTTTTCTTCTGTTGCCCAAGTACTTATTTTTCGCTCAGGTCTTTAAAGTAAAAATTTTAAACACATCTAACATGGAACAGGTCAGGGAAGTGGCCACGGGGCCTCTTTGAGCTTTGTCATCTCCTGCTGGTCCCGAGACTGTTGCCTCTGCTCTTGCCCAGCCTCCCAGCATGCAGCCTGGCCTCCCCCGTGCTGCCCTCCACATGGCCTGCAGAGGAAGCTTTCCAGAACAGCACACCTGGCCTTGTCATCTTGCTTCACAGCCTTCAATTCATAATCCAGCTTCCACATAAAGAGATGGCCCTATGCTAGGCATGGGGCTGGAAAAGAGATGACCGACGGGCCATAGTCCTGTTCCCGGGCATATGGGCTAGGGCTCCTCAGTCCTTACAGGATAGAAGTCAGGCCCCCAAGTCCCCTGGGGCTATCCCCTGCCCACCTCTCCAGCCCATCCTCCTCTGCTCCCTCCCCACCAACCTCCAGGATAAGCTCCTAGCGCTGACTGGACAGTGCTGTTCTCGACTCCACCCAGGCTGGTGCTGGGCTCCCCGTCTGTGCCTGCACATCTCCAAGATATCCTTGCTTCTTCCTGCATCCCTTTTTATTTGCTAGTTTCCTACCCAGCCACCATGACTCAGCCTTTGTAGGGTTGCAAGTGATGGGAATCCAACTCAAAATAGATGAAAGGAAAAGAGAATGTATTGATTCCTAAAACTGAGAAGAAACCTGCTTTCTGGATCCAGGTGCTTAGGGCAACACCAGGATCTGGTTTCTCCCATCTCATGGCTCTGCCGTCTTCTCTGTCAGCTTCATCCTTTGGCAGCCCTTCCTCACCCTCAGTGGTGGCAAAGGTGGCCATCCACCAGTTCAGGCTCCAAATGCAGACAGTGCGCACCTTCATAGCAGTGCAAGCAAAAGGTCCTAGGCAGAGGCTTAATAGTCTGGTTTCGGTCATGGGACCAACCAATCATAGTGGCTGGGCACAGTGATGGACTAGGATGGGGCAGATATTTGGGGCAGCACGGGGAGGGTCTGAGCTTGGCCGAATCCAGTGGATTGAAAGTAGGAGGGAGTATTTTACCAGCAAAGAGTCAGTTGCTTTTACTAAACGCAGGGGCTGTAAATGCTGGTCTGGCAAGCAGAGCAGATTCCAGCAGACTTCTTTGGCTGCTCCACCACCTCTAGGGAGTTATATGCTCCCATGTGCCGTGCTGCTCTTACCAGAGTGAAATGAATGTTTGCTCACCCACCTGTTCTTTCACTGCACTGTGAGCTCCCCGAGGCCTGGTGTTCCATTCGTCTTTGGCTCCTCACCATCTGACCCCTGGCCTGCATGGGTCTTGGTACCATAGGGCTTGGTACCCGTAAGCCCACTGATTGAGGCCCAGCCTCTGGTTCATGCACAAGTGGAGCCACCCTGAGAAGACAGCAGAGTGAGATGGCAGATCTGGGGTCATGGTCCTGGCAATGACTGTGGACTCTTGCTAAGCTCACTGGTCCAAATCATGTGGGTCAGGTGGTCTGGTAAGATCTGCCATCTGGGCTGAGAATGTCACATCGTGGACAGGATACCTGGAAAACCATAGCTTTGGATGGGAATGCTGCCCAGCAAGGATAGCGGTGTGTGGCTCCATGTCAGAGGGGCTGGTCCTTTCCCTATGTATGGGGCAGCAATCAACATAGTAACTGTCACCATTAACCTCAAGGAGCAGGGCCAGCCCCATAGCTATGTTCCTTCCTTTGTGAGCACCTCTCCTTATCTTTCTCTGACCTCAGGCCTCCATATTCCACCAGTCCCCCTTGCCTGTTTACCTAAGTGCACTTCATGACAACCTTACTGAAGGCATTGACTCCAGAAACAGGGGCACCATTATTCTGGAGCTAGACCACAAGAAAATGGCTACTACTGGCAAAAGACCCATGTTTGTGAATAATTTACTTCTTTAAATATTATTTTTATTAATTTCAGAGAGGAAGGGAGAGGGAGAGAGAAACATTAATGATGAGAGAGAATCAATGATCGGCTGCCTCCTGCACGCCCCCATTGGGGATCGAGCCTGCAACTCAGTCCCTTGTTGTGCCCTTGACCGGAATTGAACCTGGGATCCTTCAGTCCACAGGCTGATGCTCCATCCACTGAGCCAAACTGGCTAGGCAATGATTTAATTCTTTATCAGATTCTAGGGTTAACAGATTTACTTCTTTAACAGATTCAGGCTCTTCTCTATGACAACTCCTCCCTCACTCACATGTGCTTTCCTGGGTGGGAGAGGAGAGAGTGGCTCCTTGGTAGGGGCCTGGGGACTGTGGTACCTGCAGCCTCTCATTCCCACGGTGCAGCCCCATTACCTGGGGGTCCTGGGGAGGCTGTGCTGGGTCTGACAGTATCATCCATTAAGGTAGGGAATCAAGTAAGATCTGCTGCTCTAGACCTTCCTCCTTCCCTTCAGTACTCCCCACTGAGCCACTAGATAAAGTTGGGGTGAATCACTCACAGTCCCCAGGGGCTGGCTGGGGGAAGGCCGGCCCCTCTTCTCTGCCTCTAAATAAAGGTTACTGGCAGCCTTCAGCAGTGGCAATGGTGGGCACTGAGCGGAGTTCCTCACGCCCAGCAGAAGATGCTCTGGGAACGCCCTGGAGAAACTTCTGGCCCTGTCCCACTGATCTTTCTGGGCGATATCTATATACCATGAATTAAGAACAAGCTTCCGGCTGTTCTTCAAGCAATTTCTTATGAAATGGCTCAGGTGAAATTAGCTGATCTGAATAATTCGTTTTCCTTCTTCCAAACTTAAATTTGCTATTATCTTAATGGAGAATCAGTTAGATGTAGGGCAGGAATAGTTGGCAGCTTTTATTCAAATTATTAAAGCAGAAAGAGAGGCTGAGAACCCTATGCTTTAAAAATGTGTTGTGGAGAGAACTGACCCGAGGGGTCAGCATCATCATCAGTCACTTGTGAGGTGAGCTCCTTACAGGGCGCCAGGTGAGCCAACAGGGCTGGGGCTGAGCTCCGGGCAAAGGGCTCTCTCTTCTGTGACTTCTTCTGGCCCCCAGACAGCTGGTGGGAAGGGAGGACTTGGCCTCTTTGTGACAATGGTGGTGATAGGGACAGGCAGTGATCTTACTCAGGAGTCCAATGCTGAGGGCAGAAGAGGCCTCCAGTGCCATGTAGCCCAGCGATTTCCGAGCTCCTGTCATTCACATACCAATGACTTCGATGAGTGTTGATTCACTTCTAAAAAATGTATGTGTATTCCTTTGTGAAAGAAAGTTT
Source organism: Murina feae (assembly GCA_004026665.1). NCBI lineage: Eukaryota > Metazoa > Chordata > Mammalia > Chiroptera > Vespertilionidae > Murina > Murina feae. The sequence continues at coordinate 8,470 of PVJC01000121.1, read as the reverse complement.
AAATCAATCTAGTACAATGATTTTCAACCTTTTCCCATCTCATGGCACACATAAACTAATTACAAAAATTCTGTGGCACACCAAAACACATATTTTTTTTTTGTTGACCTGACAAAAATAGGTATAATTTTTATTCAGATGGCTATTGTTGTATTGGCTGTTGTCACTTTTTTAATTTGTCAATCTAAGGAAAAGGAGATCGGTGCCCCTGACTAAATAGGCATTGCATGCTTTAAAAATTCTTATGGCATACCAGTGTGCCTGCCATGGCACTGTGGTTGAAAATCGGTGACCTAGTACATGGAAAATGGGGCAGATGCAATAAGTAGAAGACACAGTCAAAATGAATGAAATGAAAAAAAAGTATTATTCAGCTTTAGGAAAAACCTAAAGCCTGTTTTCTTAATTTTGAGTATTAAATGTTCAAGAGGCGTTAAAGAAATCCAACACCCAAACTGAGACTTTCTCCCTTAAGGTAATTAGAAGGATCAAAAGGCAGTTGAAAGGGGTGGGTTTCTCCCTGTCACTCAGAACAGCTTAGTGTGGTGGCTGGCAGCAAGCGGTAGACATTGAACCAAAGGTGATGAGGACATTGCTGATCTCCCACCTGGCTAGGAAGGACTGAGTAGGAAACTGTGAGGGTGAGGTGCTGACAGGTTTGGGCTGGGCTGGGCTGCGCTGCCCAGGGATTTCTGTGGAATTTCATTTTTTTCAAGACATTTTGGTGATGTTTTAAGATCACAAACAGGCCAATAGAGGCTTTGGTGAGGCTGCCTTCAGGGCTGGTTTGTCCACTCTGCAGAGGGCACCTGCTGGGTGTTGCCCACGGAGGGCTGGTTCTGCTCTTTCCCCTTTGTGCATCCTTCTCACCGCTGGCCCGAGAGGTGCCCATGGCAGGCCTGCTGGTGGTGACTGCATGGTGAACAGCTAACCAGGAGTCACTGCCTGGGGACTGCAGAAGCTCTCCACATGGCCCAGTCATTTTGGAAGGTGTGGCATTGAGGACCCATCACCAGGGACCACAAGGCCAGACAGCTGGGCCCAGATCACTGCTGAGCCAAGATTCATCTTCCAGGGCCACCCTCAGGGCTTGGGCAAAGTGAGACTGCATTGCATAAGCCACGTGGCTGTAGAGCCCAGCCATGAGGTGGGGGCCTGCAGCCCTTCCCGTTGCACCACTGAGCATGAATGAGAATCCCAGGTGTGTCCCCACAGGAAGGTCAGGCAGCTTGGAACTGAGCTTCTGGCTGCTGCTTTTAAGGAGGAAGAGATGTTGTTGCTTTATCTGTGGGAGAATTTCATGGCCGAGGGTTCTGGGACTTGGGATGCAATGACGGGGGATAAAGTTGTTCCTCACTGGAGCAATGCCAGATCCACACTCACCTTGGCAGATAAGGGTCGCAGAGGAGTTCTGATCAAAACGGTCTGGGCACTCTGTTCTCCTGGGGATTCTGGGTAGCTGAGCCTTTGCTGGTTGTGGAGGATCTTTGGTGGACAGTGGCTTAGAGGCTTTGTACCATTATCCCTAAAGCAGGAAATAGCATCTTTCAGGGAGACAGAGGTCCCAGATGTTCCATGAGAAGAGGTGTGTGTGTGTGTGTGTGTGTGTGTGTGTGTGTGTGTGTGTGTGTGGTTTCACATGTAGATGGGTGTATTGGCTGGGTAGCATGTACCTATCAGCATGTTGTATGTAGATGTGTATGCAGTGGGACAGGCATGTAAGTATGTACAGGCAGATGGGGGCAGGGAATTATCAGAAAGGAGAACCTACCAAAAAGCAAAATGCAGATCCCAGGATGACTTGAAATAAAGGTGCCTCGCTTAATGATAGATTAGACAAACCCCATTCCAGAGCAGCTTCCCCTGGGGCCCCACCTGCTCAGACTTATGGGGCCACTGGAGAGACCTGCCGGCAGGGGCTGAATGCTGGCCATCTGTGGAGCCAGGTCAGAGGGGATGCGTTCTGAAGGGACCTCTCTTTATAAATGAGGCAAGATTTACAGGGGAAAGGAGACAAGGGACACTAATTGGTTTACACCCATCAGCAGAGCTGCCTCAACAGAATGATAAATAAATGAATTATTAAAAGGGAGGAAGAACCTCTTAGACAAATCAACCCCTCAACACAGACTGTGGATCTTATTTCTAATCCCTAGAATTCTGACTTTAAAAAGAACTCCACTTGGCAGGCAGTGGAAGAAAATGTGGGAGTGAATGCTGCAATGTCTGACCATAGCTTGGTGCAGCTTCTAATCAAAGATGACTGAGCAAATGAAAATAAGGATCCACAGAGGGTTAATAAAGCTTTATTGCAAAAACCAAACAAAGAATTCATGGAATGAAATGATAATGGGGAGCTGTCCAACAATATTCTTTGGGATGCATCCAAGACTGTAATCAGAGGCAAGCTAATTCAGTACTAATTTCAGGAAAAAAGATGGGGGGAAATGGATAATTAGAAAAGAAAATGGAAACACTAGAGGAATCATATAAACATAAATTAGGTCCCAAAATATGAACACAATTAATCACAGCCAGGGGTGAATCAAACCTAATCCTTTCAAGAAGAACTGAATATTTCATCAACTATACAAAAGGAGTATGAACCGAGAGGCATGTAATCAGCCGTAACTAAAAAAACGCTTGTCAGAAATTAACAGCCAACATGTAAGAGGGAAATAACATCTTCATTAAACAGTGCGGATGAAAAATGGACTCAGAAAAGACAACAATTGCTCGTGTTCCTCAAAGCCCAATCTCCTTCTATTGAAATTACAGCCATAACTTTCAAAAATCTTTTTATTTTCTTCTCTCAGGAACAGAATGATTCATTGTATATAAAAAAGAAAAGAGAACAGAGGAAATAATTAAAGCTATAAAAAAAATTCCCAATTACAAAGCATCAGAGTCCAGATGGCTATAACACAGACTTGTCATGAAGAATCAATGTGCGCAAGTGTGTGTGTGTGTGTGTGGTGGGGTGGAGGGGGATGTCTACCCTAAAATGATGGATTGAAAGATCTGGCAAAGGAAAAGCTGTAAAAAAACATTTCTTCCCTCCTGCAATTCAGATTTCTTAGGCCTGGCAAAGAATACTAGTATACTGGGTCCCCTAATTTGCCCATCCCAACACGTTGACACTCCAGGTTAGAAAAGGAGGAACAAGGCATGATCTGTTCTGAGGAGCGGAAACTGGAATCCCGTCCTAAGAAGAACCATGGAGGCAATGGGGGCTGGCTGGTGAGGAAATGTCTCCAAAGCAGACAGGAGACTTGCTACAAGGGAGAGAGCTCTAATGCAGATTTCACACCCAGTCTCTGGTTTGAGCCCCGGCTGTCTTAAACAGAAATGTCCCACCATGAGATTAGTGAGTGATCCATCCCAAGCAGAGGCTGTACAACATCCTGGTGGAAATGTGGAGAGGATTCAAGGACAGACTCTGAAAGGTCCTGTGGAATCCTTGTGTTTTCTAATTCTGAGGTAGCAAGCCAGACCAAGCAACCTTAAACTCCCCTAGAATGACCAAGTGATGCGTTTAAGATTTCTGGAGGAGGAGAGGGTTCCTTAGCTAGCTCTGCACAGTTGATCATGAACCCTGAGTTAGACATCAGAAAATTAAGGACATTGCTTCACCTGGAAAGAGGAATTAGGGTGGGGGCTGGATAAGAAGATTGCTGCCTGTTCTGAGTTTGGAGCTTCCTGAGTAAACCTTGGAGCCTTGTAGCAACTCCCTGCAGGCTGAGATGCTCAGAGGGCAGGTATTGTCCAGCTTTGGAGGTGGGGAGAAGGGAAGGGGAGGGATTAGAGAGAGTAACCCTTAGGGACCTTCCTGGTGATAGGCACTGTGCTCAGTGCATTTCATACATCATCTCATGGCAACTCGGAGTCCAAAACCCTTGCCCCTTGTTTAAGAGGTAAAGATATGTACCCAGGATGAATTTAAATACTCTGTGCAAGGCCGCACTGCTGGTAGGTGGTGGGGAAGTGGGATTTGAATGCAGGTCCCTCCATTCTAGAGCCGGGTGCACTGCCCCGTGCTGCGCCCCCTCTGGCCTCTATGCGTCAGGCCCTGGGTTTGTGGCCACCCCGCTGGGTCAGTGATGTCTAAACGTCCAGTGTGAGTGGCTGTTGGCTGAATACCATGTCAGAGACAGTAATGGTGTGGAGATGTGGGATTTGAATGCTCCTTGTTGGAAAGTGCACAGCTAGCAGAATTCTGAGCCCATGAGTGAACACAATTTTATTACTTCATGAAGCCTCAAAAAAGCCTTTCTGTATGCATATGCTTATTATAAATAAATGAGCATAAGCTTTCTTTTCGCTCTTTGAAAATACGTGCTTGAAGCCAGAGCTGCTCAGATGCTGTTCCTGGGGTTTCAGAAGTTCATTTGATCAGAAGGTAGTCTGTTCTTGCCGGAGAGTACGGCGGATTCTAATTAGTTGGGGTTCAAAGACTGAGTGAGAGTTGGCCAAGGTTCTGTTAGTTAAACCAAATATCAAAAATCAGCATAAACAAGCAGTAGGATATGAGTTTATAATACCATTTCCTTTCAAAAGACCCGAATGACCCAGACCACTTTTCTTTTGGCTGATTTGAATCTTTGAATTTTAAGAGGCCTAAGTACTAGGGTATGGAATATTGTTAAGAAAACCTCACAGTTTCCTCTGCTGTTTATGTTGAGCTGTGCTGTATCCATACCTGACACAGAGGGACACAGCGAAGTGCTTGACCAATGAACAGGAATTGAGCAATCCATCCTTTTAGACCTGGTTTTAGGAACTGCAGTCAATCCACCAGCAAACATGTATTGAACCCATATGTAAATAAAGGCAGGCTGGAATTGACATCAGCCCTGGGAGGAAACACAAAGATTGCATGCAACGATTCCCATACTGCTGGTCTGAAAGAGTGGCTTTGTTTTGATTCCCTCAGTAATTGAAATAAAAAGTTTTAGATTCTATTGGTGCAGCAAGTCATCTCTGCTTTTTGAGATGGTAGATGAATGCATGAGCACGATAAGGAGAGACACAGAAGATATTAAAAAAAAGACCTAAATTGAATATCTGGGCTGAGAATACCGTGGATTGGATTGAAGGTAGAGGATTGCATTGTGCAACTCGAATACATAGCAATAGGAACAATCCAGAATGAAACAGAGAAGGCTAAAAGATGGAATAAATTGGGCAGAACATCAGTGAACTGTGAGTATTAAAAACCAACCTGGGTTGGCTCTGTAATTAATTAACGCTATGTTGTTGAGGAGGAAATGAGGTGGAGATGGGTTTAAGTTACTTACCCTGTCCACATTAGTGATTGGTAGAGTCTGAGGAGGCATCATGACTTCTAAGACCAGAGGCTGTTAACAAAGTGATTCAAAGCCAGAGTGATGCTCCTTTCCCAACAGTGAGTTCACCTGAGAGGAAATTGAGAAATAGGAAAAGAAATCAGAGAAACAGAATCACGGGCTACAGACAGGGCAGCGATAATCCCTTGCTACAGCAGAGCACCTCAAAATGTAATGGCTTAAAACACCATCAGTTTATTATTTCTCACGATTCTGCCAGGTTGATGTCAAAGGCCTGTGTGAGTGTCGGGGAGCTGCGTGAAGCACTCTGGCAGGATCTGAGATGTTAGAGTTTTCCTTTCAGCTTCAACATTCACACTAAGAACCAGTCCTCATGGTTATTTGGGTTTTCAAATGTTTTACAGACCTTCAGTCTTCTAGAGATTACCTTCTCCCTAGTCTCTTAAAAAATATTTTTATTGATTTCAGGGTGGAAGGGAGAGGGAGAGAAAGATAGAAACATCAACAATGAGAGAGAATCATTGATTGGACACCTCCTGTATGCCCCCTGCTGGGGATCAAGCCTGCGACCCAGGCATTTGCCCTGACCAGGCATCCACCAGGACCTCAGTTGACCATTGTGCCACACTGGCCGGGCTCTTCTCTCTAGTCTTGTCACAGAGTAAGATGGCACCTCAGGATGGGCCTAATCAGATTCTTTGAGACTGACCATGGACCAGAGGCTCCTATTGTAGCTCATATTATTCTCTCTTTAGTCTGACTTTCCCCTTCTAAGTGGATTTTGGAGAACTATGGTGTAATTCTCATTGGCTAAGTAGATCCTTTCCCAGCCCTCTTCAGAAGTACTTCCCAGTTTTCCAAGCAGGTTTTTATTCAGAGTTGACTGTAAAGGAGATGTTTGGACTTGGGAGTGTAGTTTTCCACAGCAAGTATGTTTTAATTGGTACTTGAAGGGCTTCCTCATCCTGGCCTTAATGCCCATTTACTGCCAGTTGTCTCTACCAGGGGTGTGGGTGTGGCTATTCCAACCATGGCTGCTGACATTCTTGTAATAGGGACCTGGGCTGTGTTTCATACTGGGTCACTCCCCAGATGCCCAACTTTTTGATCTACCTTCAAAAGAGAAATTGCTTCTGGAAGATTCTAATGCTGGGGGGCTTACTTGAACCAAGGAACAGGTTAACTCAATATTTAAGATGAGGCCCTCTCTCTATTTGCATGAGAAAAGAGAACTCTGCATTTACACGGGAGAAAGTAACTGCATATCAATCACTCCCTAGGTGACCCCTCTGGAGAACAAAGGGCAGTTGCTTTTTGAAGTCAAGGGTTTCCAGGTTAGGGGTTACCAGCAAATGGGCTCTCTCTTGGTAGGATGCTTTTCTTTTTCTTCCTGATGGACAAATTAGGCTACGTTTTTAATTTCTTTTTTACTCCAGGCATCTCTGTGGGTCTCTATTCTCTGCCTTTCCCTACCCCCTGCCTTTTTATTCTCACTTTTCCCAATTGGCGACCACTCTGCTCTCCCCTCCCTCCCTCCGTCCTATCTCTTGGTGTGTAATTTGTTTGCAGTCAGGTTGTCTCTTTGATTTACTGGGCCTCTTCTCTGCAGAATTATAATAAATGGATTGCTTTGCTGAGCCCCAGCTAGTTCAACACCATTTGCTCAGCCTGGGTCAAGCCCCTTGCAAACAGAGAATGCGTACACACCGCACAGAGGCACATGCTAACACACACCATATCAGCCCTCTCTATCTTTTTGTAGCCAAATATAATGAAAAATCTCAGATCATCCATCTGAGAACCAATTAAGTTACACGAACACAGGAAAAGATGTCCCCAGGATGGTCTGCTTCCCCACAGTGCAGTCCTGGGTGCTGATGGTCTCAGGGGACCTAGAGATCGTCCTGATTGCAGACTTAATTAGTTGTATAATTAGCAAGTGTAGGCCAATAAAACCTTTGTTGTTTACATCTAGAATGTATATAAAGAGCGTAAATCTCTACTGCGTTAACTGAAATGAGGAATGAACAAATCTGTTCATGGGCTGCTCTGCCTCAGACACTTCAGTTTCCCTTTGCACTGACAATAAAGTAGAAAAACAAGCAAACAAACCATAAATCCAAACAAAGAACATCTTAATATGGCCTATGAGGCCCAGCCTGTTTGGTCTTCCTCCTCCCCCACTATCTCCAGTGCAAGAGCACATTACCCCCTACACACACACACCACAGAGAGAACCACAGGATTTCACTTGCTCAGAGGTGCAGGCTTTAGATCCACCCTTGCCTCTTCCTACCAGGCACCTACCTGCCCTTCTCCTTCATCATTCCTCTAATCTCAGCCTCAAAGCTACTGTTTCCAGGAAACTACATCCTTTGCGTCGAACTAGGTTCTATTACAGGTTCCACCACCCATTGTCATCCTCTTGTGTCACTGAGTGCAGTGGTCATGACATGAGTATTTGGGCAACTCCTTGCAGGATGTCTCTTTCTGTGTTCCTTTAGAGTCCAGGGGTGGGGAACATCTGGCCCGAGGGCCATATAAGGCCCAGGAAATCATTTGGTCTGGCTCTGCAAAGGCACTATGGGTGAATTAAATGTTTGACCAAATATAGCAGAGGCAAGGGTGGGTCCAAAAATAACAGGGTAATTTTTTTTAAATTTTATTTTATTGTTTAAAGTATTACAAATAGTAGTACCTGTGTCTCCTTATTTTCCCCGTTGACCTTCCCCCAGCCTCCACTACCCCACAGCAAGCAGGCTAATTTTTAAAAAAATCTTTATTGTTGAGATTATTACAGATGTGCCTCTCCTCCTCCCTCCCCCCATAGGCCACCTTCACTCAGTTCCTGCCCACTCCAGGCCTTTGCCAGCCTATTGTCTGTGTTCATAGGTAATGCATATATGCATATAAGATCTTTGTTTAATCTCTTCTTTTCCCCCACCCCCCTTCCCTCTGAGAATCGTCAGTTTGTTCCATTTCCATGCCTCTGATTCTATTTTATTCATCAGCTTATTCTGTTCATTAGATTTCTTATTTGTTTATTTTGATTTTTAGATTCAGTTGTTGATAGATATGTATTTGTTGCTCTTTTGTTGTTCATAGTTTTGATCTCTTCCTTTTTCTTCTTCTTCTTCCTCTTTTTAAAGAATACCCTTCAACAT